>JAODVQ020442933.1:0-10626 GCA_025400075.2 Phenganax stokvisi
TATGAGTAATTGTGTTTTGCTGTTCCTTACAACAACCGTGTTCTTGTTTTTGTGGCAATAACGCCCATCCCAGACCATATCCCCAACCTTTACCAACTTTATCTTCAGTGTTTTCGGCAATCGTCCACAATAACTTCATGCTTTCGGGGGAAACTATGCCTAAATACGTAAGAAAGGTTCCGTAAGAAACATAGAAGACAAAACATTTAAACCCGCGGGCACTCTATGGATTTACCTGGCAGAAAATTATCTGCTTTCTTTTCTCGATACTCTTCGACTTGACTAGCATAGAGCATGGCATTCCCAAATTTCATCAAATCCTCACTCGTTGATAGAAAGCCTCCACCAGCCCATTTGTAACTATTGTTAACATATGGAGTATTGATCAGCTGACCAGTCTTGCCTCGCTCATAATGACTGCAAAAAATCAATGAGTAAACACGATGGATTGCCAATTTGCCATGTCAATTATGGATTGCACGAGACCTCTTTAAAAACTGAATTCTATTAAGTGAAGTACCATTGTACATTCTCTGAGAAAATAAATTACTTTATTAAGCAAGTCACCCTAACGAATAAAATCGTCCAACTCTCCAACACTACTAAAATAATAGATTCTTAGACAGACAAGTGATAATTTCTTCAAACTTTTTAAGTTCTTTGATACATTAACCAATGCCCGATCTTGTACCAGCTTGATAAAGGTTGCCAGCAACATAGTGTACTAGTACAGATATTTAAGGCCTGATTATGCGGGCGATTCGCATTTTCCCTGGAATATTTCTTAAGTTGAACGATGTGATAAAGTGGGTAACTGGCGATTTTACTTGATCCGAACATCTTGCCAGTGCATTCGTTAGTCAACCTATTCAATCAAATACGCCAAAAGAAGAAAAATCGCTCTTGTATGTAACGCGACGCATGCATGGTGTAAAGGAGACGAGATGCGTCCAACATATCCTTACCGAGCTCTTCCATAAACAAGTTTTTTATGAAGTTCTGCTTGAGTGTTACTCATACCAAGATCTTTGAACAGTCGATGCATATATAGTAAGAATTTCGTTTGAGAAGCATTTTCAATAACAGCGCTGAGCAGAGTGTAACCAAATGTTGAGTAGAGATATTGAGATCCAGGTTCATGAGCTAAAGGATCATCTTTGAACAACGATAATGATTTCTCAACACTTCCATAACATTCCTAATAACTCACAAAGCGCAAAAAATTATGAGTTTTACGCTTTAGGTACAATCAATGACAGAAATCGTAGAAAATTGCGTAGTCAAGGAACAATCTTTAGCGAACACAACAAACCCTTCATATAAGATGGGTGTTGGAAGCTAACTGTCTGCTAGAAAACGCAATAAATATCGTTATGGCGGTGATAAAAAATGCGTTTGTCCCAAGTCGTTTTGTCATTGATTGTTAGAGACTTATATGTTTCTTACGTATTCGAAGCGTTACCTTAGAAATGTAATAATATTGTGAAATAATGCAGTGAAACTTTGACGTGTTTTGTAATAATTCACTTTCGCAACATTTAGCAGCTTGTAAATTAAAGAAATGCAGTGTGTCTGCATAACAAGATGTACAATCCCTGACCTGCAAGTAGGTATAGGGATGTCTGACAATAGTTTTGACCCACTTCTCTATTCTACCTTGATGTAGAATTCTTTCTCAAATTTCGACGCTATCGTCTCTTTGTTTCTATCACTATCTAAAGTGTAAAATGAATAGCATATAAAAAAGATGGCAACTTAGTTGGAAGGCTAAATAACTTGACCATTAGGTGACAGGTGAAAATCAGACTTAAGCTTTAAAGTGCGTCCAGTTTCTAGATCATATCTCCATTTACAAGGTATGACTGTAGTTACAACCTTTATTTTCGTTAGTTGAGGTGTTTTTCTCCCCTTGATTATTCGAATGATAATGTCGTATGCCACTTAGATGAGAAAGCAAGTGGCGGACGGTAATTATGCAGGGTTTGGAGTTTACTTGCTTTTCAGGAAAACTAGGAACGTATTTCTGCACTGGGTCATCCAACTTTAGCTTTCCTTCCTCCACCAGTTTCACTATATTAGAAAAAGGTATGATCATAACGTTAAGAATTAATTAACTTGAATCAAGATTTCTGCCTCAGTTTATATA
Organism: Phenganax stokvisi; assembly: GCA_025400075.2. Lineage (NCBI taxonomy): Eukaryota > Metazoa > Cnidaria > Anthozoa > Malacalcyonacea > Clavulariidae > Phenganax > Phenganax stokvisi. The sequence continues at coordinate 2,147 of JAODVQ020442933.1, forward strand.
ACTTACTACTACCAGAAACATGTTAATGTAGAATTCAAACAACTGAACTTAGGGTACAATGAATTAATTTACTGACTGCTATTAGGATCAACAACAGTTAGGAATACAAGAAAATATAGTTCTTTATTAAAAAGGCAGAGCATGTCCATCATAACATTTTATTCATAATGCTCCCTTACTAGCTGCAGTTGCAGTCAGAGGCTTGCTTATACTTGCTATTCGCATCACAGTGTTTGGTGTACATGGAACATCATTTTCAACATCTGAGTAACCAAACCCTTCACTCCAGATTGTCTGGCCATTGACGCTGACACTAACTGCAAGTCCAGGACTGCCACTTTCTTCCTTGAATTGCTTGATCAAGGATGCTGCCTTCTCCAACAAAACACCATTCTCCAATTTGTTCTGATGGGATGAAGTGTAAGTATCCTCATTGTAACTCTACAGCAAACAGAGATATAGAAAAGCTGAAACAGTGTGGCTGTTGTGGTCATTGGTTACTGTGCCTGTTGAACATAGGTAATTGCTTCAGACAGAATATTTTTAGATCAAGTTAGAGAGAAAGCAACAATCAAGCGGCAATGAAACCAAATGAAATGAATTCATGTGGCCTATCTTTCTCAACTGACATATTCTTTGTATGTGATTCTGTCTTATAGCACATTACTTTACTTCATAGTCTAACACTAGAATTTAAGATGATGTCACTCAATCATCAGTGAAATACAAGTTCTTTTATCTTAGTGGGTCAATTAGTATGAGTCTCACAAAGTTTGATCGACTGGCATATAGGTTTAGGGTTAGGGCAATGGCTAAATGGGGAGCATGGACCCTCAATGGTGGTGAGGCTATCTTACTCATTACCTTCAGTGGCTTTTCTGCTACTGAAGAGCTATTTTGGGGTTCACATAAACAATTATTAAACAGGTGACTTTCTTTGCTATATTTTAAACCATAATGAGTGAGCCCAACACCAAGTAGTACATATCCACCACCAATAATTGCAGTTGACCAAAATCTTTGTGCCATGAAATGAATACTATAGCCTTACAAAGAGTTGATAAATACTGGTAAAATTTTTTTTGTACGATGATCTGATCAAAGTATTGGTCAAACGTGTCAATATCACGATTCAGGATATTGTATTACGGGTCATATTTCCGGCGGGGGAAAATATCAAATTTTATATTGTCACTTTGTGACTTTGCTTTGGGCGAATTTCGTAAGTAGTTGAAACTTGAAAACATCATATTCTGAGCGTAAACTTATACCACATATATGCTTTAGACAAAAACAGAAATTAAAGAGTATCGTCTATTAAAAAAAGGCAAATTTGATTTTTAAAAAGCGCAAAAACACTTAGACAAAAAGGGAAATATCTTGTGCCCAGTAAAGAGATTCTTAGCCTCTCCCCCCCGGATCCGCTACCAGTAGCCACCAGTAGCACTTTCAAGATGGCGGACGGCGAGGACAACGTGGATTCGATGGAAACAGGTTGGTTGGATGGTTTCTTTTTGGACAACGTGTTTTAAAGAGTAGTGTGTTCTGTGATTTAAGTGTATGAGATATATGTTTAGTCATTTAGGTTCATTTTAGAGTGCTGTGACTAGGTAATGCTGTACATTTATACGCCGTCGACTGTTAGTTCAGCTTTACCCTCAATCTAGTCTTAATTCTTACCACGAACCAAGGTAGCCGTTATTTGAAACAGTAATCAAACCACACCAGTTGCATCATGGTGACCCACTGAGACTCGGAGACTGACTATAGACACCCACATCGCAGTCGCACCCCCTGGCTGCAGAGTTTGGCAATTGGCAAGTGCACACCCGAGACGCTCTACCTTTCAGCGGTTGTGCACACTGGGGTGTTGGAGTGACATAAAGGAATAAAATAAAGTAAAGCAAAATCGGTCACAAAGTAGTAAATTCATTTCGAACTTATTGAGTTTAAACTTTAATGATTTTGATTGTGATTCAAAATTTCATTTGGGGGCATACAATTGTACTTCTGTTTACCAAAATTAATAAATTTGTAAAAAATTTACTTAACCTATGTAAATATGGTTGGTGATACGTGAAAATCATGTAGTTTTGATGAGTTAAAAAAAATCTCTGAACATTGTGTTGTTGTGCACACTCAACTTGGTTCTGCACACTTGCAGAATGAACAAGTTGTGTTTGTACACCCGTCATTTCACTGAAAAAGGCCAAATGCTGCAGTCCGGACATGCAGTGGACATGCGGTGATCAGAGCCCATGCCACATCATAGCGCACTACAAATGAGTTTGTCATGTTCATGCTCCAGAGCTTGCCTGTGGAATAGTGCAGCTGCATCACTGGCATACCCTAGGCATACGTAAACCAGGCTTTAACGAGAATCTGTAATGCATTTAACAAGTGATATTGACCATTGTAGTAAAGTAACAAAGTGGGTGAAGCGTGTATTAATCTGTGTGTTTTGTTGTGAATCTTGCAGATTCAGCTAGTGAAGGGAAATCTGAGAGCCCCCCTAAACGACCTGAAAACTTGTGCTGTTACTCACAAGAAGAATGTGACTTGGATAAATTAAAAGGATTTGACTTTTGTCACAAACATATTTTGGAAGACAAAGCCAGTCCATTTAAACCTTGTAGTTTTGTCTCAAAGACAAATGGAAAGAAATGTATGAATCCAGCACCTAAACTTGAAAATGGACAAAAAACGTAAGCACCTCAATCTTTATTATTGAATCCATTAAGAGGCACGAGTCGCATCTTGGCTAAAAGTAGGTGAAAAATATAATAAGTAGCCCACTGGGCAATGTTGCCACTTGATGAGTTGACAACAATACCAGTGGCAAATCCCAATATAGTGATCTGCTCAAAAAAGTATTACAAAACCCCTCCACTGGTGCTAAGAGCATGTAATAGAATGTAAAAATATGAAGAAGTATAGTGTGACAAATTCAAACTCCTAAATGAAGACATAAAAGCCTTTAGCACAAGGTCTCTGCCCCTTGATCATGTGAACTTTGCATTTTTACTAAATTAGTTTTTTTGTAGTTACTGTCTCATCCACACTCGTGATTCTGAACTACGAAAAGTTCTGGAAGGTAGAACAAAAAAAAAGAAACGAAAACTGAGTGGGCAACATGACGAGCCTGCTAGACCTTCGTCAAAACCTGGTCGACCGCCAGGTGTCACAAGAACTTATACAAAAAGACCAAAAGTTCTTGATCTAGGTATAGGGAATTCATTTTTCATATAGAAATAAATGCCTGTATCCCATAGACTCAGCAAGTTATATTCACCAACGATACCTTGGGAAATAGTTTTTTCAACATATTACTCATGAACACTTCAAATCTTGTAACCAGGGGCTGGTTGTTCAAAGCTGGTTTAGCTTTAACCCCGGGTTAACGAAAAGTTTGAAGCAAGATTTTCAACTGTTTGTTGACCAACTTGACAAAAGTTTTCCACAAAGTAGTCCATGTAAAAAGATGCCTTTTCTTGCGAAGTTTTAAAACAAATGGGCATACAGAAATGCACAAACGAAACAGCTGGTTAAATTTTAACCCAGGGTGAACGCTAGTCCATCTTTGAACAACTGGCCCCAGTAGAATAATTGACCTTAACTTTTGATATATATTGTAAGTCCAAAGCACAGACAAGATACTGATGGTGCTTAATCCTGAACCTTCGTAAACTTGTAGGCACTAGAATTAACATTTGATATTTCTAGTAGGTCCAGAGTACCGGCGAGATGATGTATTGAGGGTAGAGAGTTCATGGCATGGAGATTATGAGAGTGACACTGAATCCCTTGACAATGATATGGATGATCCTTTGAGGTAATAAATCATACATCTACATACTCAGATCGGATAAATCCATTTCATTAGCTATAGTATGAAGTCCTGTTTATTCCCTTAAGGCTACATTCCACTGTTGCGCTTATTCACACACGTAAAAGTTTAAATGTTTCAAAATTTTGTAGTGTTTAAAAATATTTTAACATATGGACATGTATTAATTAAAAACACTAAATTCTAGCTCATAATTTCGTTTCGTGGTTATAAACGCATTTTTATTGCAAGTTAAAGTTTTGCGTTCATGCATGTGCTGTTGTTTTGTCTAAGTTCTTTAAAATTTTAAGGCATGCTGGTGTATGGAGTGCTGAAGAAGTTACAAAGATGTGTCGTGACAAACTGCTGCGACTCAGGTCTCTATATATGTCTCAGTTTGAAAGATTAAAGCATGTTTACAAGAGTAAAAGAAGGAAATATCTTCTGGCAACAAATGCTGATGAAAATGGCATACCAGGTAAGACTGTTGTTAACCAAGGATTCTAGAAAAGAAATATAGGTTCTTGTAAGGAAATGTGGGACAACGCTTTGCGAAGATTGTATCAGTAAGGTCTGTCTTCCACTAGGCAGAATTTTTAGAGCGAAAAATAAATCTAGCTACGTGATTGGCTAGCAAAATAATTACCCGCGAAAAAGTGGAAAGCAAGCCAATGACGTCGCTAGATATATTTTTTGCTCGAGCGAATTCCCGTTGTGGAAAACAGGCTTAAGCCTGCGCATCGGATAGTATGAATGGGGAGTCGAGTTTATTTTCTAGTATACCAGAAGAATATTTGCGTAATAAGCACTTCAAAATATAGCCTTTCTTTTTAGCAACCTTTCCGAAAGGACAAAACGCTAACCACAGTCACTCAGCATTTCAAATTGCTAGCAGAAGTTACAACAAGCGATACAGAACCGACGCTCTTTTACAAAAACAGAGCAAAGAGAAGCGTTTGGGAACTGCGTCACGAAATCAACTCTTACCTCAACAACGATGTACACACTATACAGAGGGAAATCGTTGCACGTCCAAGATTATTCCTTTTGCAAAATTTTGTTTAAAACGTATCCAACTACTTAGGCAATGCTCTAATGTATCATCATACTTTAGGCCCGTTCACACGGGCGATTTTTGCTGCGATTTTTCTCCTCTTAGCGTATGTGATCGAGTAGGTTGACTGTGCAAGTGTATTAACAAATTGTTGGACCAAGTATATTCGCCAGTTATCCACTCTTTCAGATCGTTCAACACGAGAAAAATCGCATCGAAAATCGCCCGTGTAAACGGGCGTTTTGATTCAAACACATTAATTCGCATTAACGAACGTATTAATTCGTACAAAGGATGTTTTTGTTTCAGAAGACATTATCACCAATGTTCTATAACAATTTGAAATATGATAAATATGTACAATCTCTGAGTTCGTGTGTTTTTTCTTTCTGTAGTTAAATGCATTTTCAAAAACATCCTTAACTTTTTCAAGATATTTGTTATGAACCAAACCAGCAGTTATTTCTACCGTGTTCACAAGCATTAGGAGGTGGAGAGCAAAATTGCGATATACCTGTACCAGATGTTTCAAATCATGATCGATGCATTCTTCACTTTCGTCGTTCAAACGATCTTTCTGTCGGAGATTTAGAGCGAGAGCTTGAACGTGCCAAGGAAGAGCAAATGTAAGTGTGAATTCAAACTTGATTAGGGCATGCTCTCATGAACCGACGATTCGACACGCGAGTCGTGTATCTTAATCACGTGGGACCCTCGGGTCGTTTGGTTTTCTTGTAGAATCAAGGAGAAAGAAAGGGAGGAAAGACGCAGAGCTGACCAAGCTGCCCACGAAGCGATGATGGCAGAAATCGCGAAGTCCAAGGCTCTTGCTGCTGCTCAACAGGCTCAGAAACTTGCAGAGGGCGCCGAAATCTCCGTCAAGCCTACAACACCAAACATACCATCGTCCTCGAACAGAACGAGTGCACTTGATGCACAGCAAATCGGGACACAAGCAACGGTTAAACTTCAGTCCGAACTGCTATCTTCAACTACCAACCCCCAGATATCATCTCAACCTGCGAAAACACCGGAGTTAGCGAGAAAAAACGCTCTCCTGCATCAAACTGACAGTAAAGTAGGCGATAGTTCTGCAGCATCTATTACCGGTGGTATGGATACAGCTCCGAAAACTATCAACCAATCACATCCTACCGATAATTCATCTGTTTCTAACCTACAAGTCAAGCCTGTATCCACTGTTGCTTCTCAGTTGCCCACCAAATCTTCAACTCCAGTAAATCCCCCGTCCACCCAAGGCATTATGCAACCTCCGCAAAGCGTTGTCCCTTCTACTTCAAGCGTTTCTTCATCCACCCAAGGTTGTCCTTCATCTACACGAGACGTAATCCGACCTATCTCAGGCGTTACACTTTCTACCCGAGAAACTACGCGATTAATTTCATCGGACTCTGAAGCGAGTAGTCCGAATGGTACTTCAGTGGTTACCTCAACTTCAGCTGGAACTACTAAACCAACAATCTCTGCCGAAAGTTCTGGGAACAACCCTACTAAAACGACAGCGACGAAACAGAGTGACGAAACCTAAACATAAAAGCGGAGTTTAAGGCACGCAACACCTGGTAAATGACCAGTTTTATTTAACTAGTCATTTGGAGATACCTTGCTCGGTTGCACCGTGTGATGACGCAATCTTAAAAACGTTCTTGAATGGTAGCACTTCAAAGTTGGTTCAGAAAAATCTCATCGCTTCTAAGGTGATTGTGCATCTTACCATTTCCGAGACAGTTGTATTTAAATTCTAAATATATAACTTTACATTCAGTTTAGTGGGTCAATTAGTCTTTTTAAGGAAGAGGCTCTCTTCCTGAAAGTTCTTCATAATTCAAAAACCAAATAAGGTTTTTGTCTATGGCCTCTAGCACTGCAGGTAGTCAGGTATTATTTTGTGCTTCAATTGGCTCTACCACTATGGGTAGGTGGTTGATATTTTTTTCTACCACCATAGGCAGTTCAATCTCATAATTATAACAAAACATGCTCTTACTACATGCAACACTAGCAACTTTTGACAAGTTATCTACAGACATTAAAAACTGACCCTTGGGTCTGAAATATTAAGCCACTATTGTCCACTTGCTTGTTTACGTTTTGCTGTCAGTCAAAACTGATTGACTGACCATATATAAACAAAAGCAAGAACGATAAACGTCCTCACTTGGGAATGTTTTGCCTGCCTGAAAAACATAAACATTGCAAGGGGTCTATTCAAAGGTCTTAAGTACATTCGTCTCCTTGCAACAATATCAACATATTTAATACTCTATGTTGTTTTTGACCAATTTATAATTGGGTTATTTTGGTCTGTTAAAACCGCAACCCCCCTGAATTGGTGACATACAAACCGAGAAAAAGCGAGATTCAAGGTGGATTCAAGACTACTAAACTCGGTGGGCGGTGAGAAGACTGGCATTGTCGAAAATAGTGTGCTGCGAGCTGAGGCTTACTAGATGAGGCTCGGCAGCAGAAAGCCCTTGCAGGTGAGGAGATAACAAATAATATTTCAATCATATATCAAATATATGATACATGATATTATATATCATATTATTACATATATCATATATCGTATTATATGATATCATATATCATATTGAAATCATAAAAAAATTGTTTTTGTATCTGCGTATTGTGACCCATTAAACTAGAAACACCAGGAACGCTACTTCCGCCCGCTAACCCGCAAATATGAAGCCAAACTCATGAAATCATGCCGAGTCTTTTTTCATGCAAGAGAAAAACGCGGCTTTTTTAAATTTCGAAAATTTTGTATCAAGATGCACTAAAACATCGTTTAGAAAGACGTAAAATACATATACCACAATATTTTTACGATTAGAACCTCTTTGAAAAGTCTAGAGTTGAATATTTTTTATTAACTTCTATAATATTCGAACTCTTTTTTGAGAAAAACGTAGAGCAAGGAGTGGAGCTTGCCGTATGATCATGAAAAACCAGGGAAAAGGCTGTAGCCTTTACTTTTTCTCAAACATTGGGCCTTTTTGAGATTGGACAAACATAGCAAAAAAGTAAAAGCTATACCCTTTACGTTTTCACCATTTATGCCCTGTTTCTCATATTTCAAAAACGGTCTATTTTTGGCAAAAAAGTAGCCATGATTTTGATCCTAAATCATTGTAGAAGTTCTTTACTTGCTCTTTTAATGTTTAATTCGGAAAGAAAACGCTTGTACGAAGCGTTGTGTTTTTTTGAGTGCGGAAAGACCTGTTATAGTTTACATCGACTTTTGTTTCAGCGTTCATGGCCGAGTGGTGCAGTCGTAAGACTATTCTACGAAGCTGCCTGTAAGGGTTCAAATCCGAACGCGCAAGAGAAACATAAGCGTTTTATTTTAGAGTTAAAGACTGCGTAAAGACCCGTTGTAGTTTCCCTTAAAGATTGTCCCAGCATCGGTGGCCGATTTTAGTTCAGTCATAGGACTGTTCCAGTGTCGATGGCCTTGTGGTTACATAACGGGAAAAACGACGGGTAAACTATTAACTTTACCCGTATCATTACCCGTTGCTTTTTACTTTACGTTACATAACGGGAAAAACAACGGGTAAACTAATAACTTTA
>JAODVQ020443040.1:0-10624 GCA_025400075.2 Phenganax stokvisi
GTGTAGCAACATTAGTAACAGCATTCTTGGCAACTCCAGACTGTCCCTCATAATATATCACAGAGGAGAGAGACCACCTTAGTCGGAACTCAGCTGTTTTCAGAACTGGATGACTGAAATAATGATCAACAGTCACATAAAACTCATCCAAACCCACTACCACAATGTCATTCAATTGACGGAGTAGAGGATATTGAAATGTTGCTCTGTGTTTCAAACGTTTCTCCTCTACAATGAATAGGAATGACTCAACAGTGTCTCTGTGTTCCTGATGACTGATGACATAGAGTATATGGTCACCATCTGTAGTGATCCAGTGACCCACACCATGAGGATTAAACTGATCCAAGTCAATGTCCAACTCTAATTCCATCAAACCATCTCCTACTCTCTCAAAATCAAATAGGAAGAGCTTTGGAGCTGGTTTGTCATCTGGATCTTGAACACCTCTGAAAAACAAACCCTAATCATTAACAACATTAATTGAATCTCGTTCCAAACTAGCTGATAACGACTAACACTGGAAATGATAGCTTGATTGTTAGGAAAGAGTGCAATATCTTCAGAGCCATTAGCTGAAAATATAGGACCTTGGATTAGTAGCTACGTAGCTGAATCAGTATACCTGTGTACAATACTGTGCAATTTTCTGGCCAATGATTGTAGACCTTTTCATAATCTCCGAATAGTGCCTCACTACCGCAGTTTCAAAGAAAAAGTAACCATCACAAACATCACAGCCTAGAGCTAGTACCGAGTGCCAATCCAGTACAATGCAATTGCAGTAATAGCTGTACTGAGCCACACAGTTTTCCACGAACACAAAGACATCACTGCGAGCTAACCTTTAGCTATAGATATATACCGGTATGGTTCATCACTCGTGACTCCTTACACAACCAGCGGGGAGCCACGCCTCCCCTATAACGTATCTACACGCGCGCAACAAGCGGGGACCTGCATATTATAGCATTATAGGCCGCTTGGTCACACGATTCACGCACATACACGTAATCACTTGGCACTCTCTAACCATAAAAACTCTAAGGAGACTACTCTCTAACCGCTTCTTTCGATACCAAGGTCCACCTAATTGGGCGGAGTCGTACACTCTCAATCACGTCACTTCCAGATCCCGCCCTACACCTGGGAGGAAAAGGTTTCATTTGTCGCACATGCTCGAGACGGTCTCGATCATGCGCACAAATGGAAGGGTCTGGAGAGGTGACTTGCTCATGGTTGTGCGGGAGTGAGCAAGTCTTACTTTCGCGACGCCCAATCAGATCGCAAAATTTGTGGATCACCTAAGTATCATGTGACTTTATGTAATAAGACTACTGTATTATTCCTAAGAGCGATCTTACTGCGCATGCACATAAGCGGTACAGTCACATGATTGCTGACTCAGCACAACCATCATAGAGGTTCAAGCTCACATGATAGCTGACTCAACAAAAACCATGGGGGCGGGGTCTAGTCTCGTGAACAACCGAGACCCTGGTGTTCACACGAGACTAGGCGGGGTCTGGGACGAGACTACGTCTGATCTGTATCGCTTCCTGTACCTCCTCCGATGGCTTGATTGTGCTGATTCAGGATTCACATGACCGTTAGCCAGTCACAGCAGCGACTGTGTGTGCTGCGTGCTCTTATGCACGGTTACATTTGACTGTTAGGGGAGTTTCCCCAGGAGTTTCCCCAGGATTTTCTGATCTCTCTCTGCAGTAATAAAAGCTAGAAACGATGGTACCTGAGCATTTAGTAGAATTGACCTGTAACAATGATTGTTCAGAAAATTGGAATTGTTCTTATTTTTATCTCGCTAGGTCTTGTCCTGCTGGCGGCTAGTCCTACTCCGTCTACCTCTTGTGGTACGGAATTTGCACGTGTTGATCTACATTCATAGCTAGCTTTGTGCTCAATTCCCTTATATGTATCTAGGTCCAACCATTTTTGAGGCAGATGAAGACATTCTAGCTCCAGCAAACAGGCCCGATCGCTATCCAATATTGCTCCGATGTATGGCGTGTGATCCTGTCTGGGCGATAAACGATAATCCAATACAACCAAACAATGACTGGAGTATCAACGTAACAACGTATGGCAGTATCGTCACGTTAGAACTTACAGAGGAAAACTTACGTCAATTTGGTTTCTTTAATAAGACTCTTGAAGTGCGGTGTCAGAATCACTTTGGGTCTGACCACGAAGTCCGACGAATCATTCTTTTCCGTACGAGATTAAGCTTAAATTAAACTTCTTTTCATGTCTTTTTTGTAATATAGAATCTCCCGGTGCCCCCACTAGTGTCCACTTAGATGACAAACGGATCTCTTGGGAACCTCCTGGAAACATGGACCACACAGAAATTTCTTTATCATACATAATGGTGGTGATTAATTTAAGAACCAAAATGAAGGTTAGGTCGATACCATTAGAATCATTACGTGAATATTATCAACTCTTTCAGAATTTAACTGTCTATAACGAAACAGTTGTGATACTTAATTCTCTACCGGAGTGTTACATGATTCTACTAACTGCTAGAAATGATGCAGGCGAAAGTCCTCCTACTATCGTCTCCCATCCATGTAAGGCTTGTTCAATCGAACTGATCAAATTTGCCTCTTTAATCAGCTTGCGCTGTGCTTCTAATAGAGAAGGCAGTGCCTTACCTTCATATATTCCATGACACAACACATGCGACATTAATACCAGGGCTCTTACTTTTTTCTTTCAATCATTCATTATGTGTAATGAAAGAGATAAGAGCCAGAGGGAGTTGTCTAGCAAAATTAAAACGTGATTTTGGTGTATATGCTCTAATATATACAATTTAAATTTTGCCTCTTACTCTACTGGGCTCTACCCCACTACATGAAGAGTCTTTACCCCATGGCATAGAAAGGGAGGGCATGAGATTAGACAGTGATGACAAAATTTAGTCACATCATGATATCTACAGGTCCTGTATCACCAAAAATACCACCAACAACACCACCAACATCACCACCAACAGTATCACCAACAACATCACTTGCCAATTCTTCAACACCAGTGCCTCCACCTCCAACCTCATCAGCTGGTATGTAGATATTAATAGGCTGTTTATCAGTCACAATTAAAGAGTTTATTCTGTCACAGGTGTTACAGTTAACCCCACTGGTAGTGTGTTGGTGATCTTAGTAATTCTGGTATCTCTCCTGCTGTGAGTTACGCTCGCTGACAATTTCCCGACCTCTTATTGACCTCCGCCCATCTAAGAAGGACCCCGCCATTTATGGACACCAGAACTCATTTGAGACCCTAAAACTTATAATAAAAAACACTGTCTATTGTTTGGTGTAATTGTATCCCTTTATTACTTTTGTGTTCTTTTGTATCATTACTATAGGAATACTCATGCACATCTTGCCTAAATACCTCCGAGCTATGCGAAACACTCACAACATGGAAAATGAGTGTAGAGCCGAGCTCTATCAAAGAGCATGCCTCATAAAACTTATCAAACTTTCTGCTGCCGCTCTTATCTAGAGAATCAAGGTGTTGGTGTAAATATATACCCGAGCACCATGTTCATAGTGCTTGTGATAGCTTCCATCAAGCAAGGAGTGTGTCTCCACATGTAGGTCATTGAGACCATTCCAAAGTGGTTTACACAGAAATTTCCTGACAACTGATGCATTCCTAGATATACTATAATATTTACATACATCTTTATCATGCTTGTTTGACACACACTTTATTGTGTATAGGTTGGTTGGGCATGAATAAAGTGAGTTCACGATATATAGCCTAATGCATTTCAATATCTACAGCAATTAAATGATAATACAGAAAATGTAGTTTCAGTGTACTCTAAGAGGTGTTTTAAATGTGTTGTTAAAGTATTGTAATTCAGTAGTTCTGGACGGAATTCACTTACAATTATTGCATCGCAAGTGTGTAATGCATTACCATGACTCAAACAGTAAAGAAGCATCAACGCAAGGCAAGTGCATACAACAACAAAGCAATACCACCCAGGTTAGCTCTTTCCAAAGAAAAGAACTGCCCTGGATGGGACTCGAACCCATGACACCTGGCATTCCATGCCGCGTATGTGCACGCAATCACAACCGTGATTCTAATACTTTCTTAGCGCTATAAAATTCTTTCACATTTTTGCGTCCTATTGTTATACATTAATGTTCATTTGTGTGTCTGAAGAGGCTGGGAAAGAGCAGTCATAGACAGCAACTCAGGTGGAATGTAGATATTACGGTATAGGAAGTCACATGCTGGTCAAGAATGTGTTGTTAGTAAGTGTATTAAATGAGTGGCAATCATGTGACACTCTAGGGAAACACCCTAGGTATCTCCCTTAACATAGCCACAAAAACAAAAGCCAGTCACTCCAGTCATAGCCCTTCTCTATACACACATTTTACACACATGAGGTATGTTGCATATCTGTAGAGTGTTATCAGTTGCTATTACTGGGTGTGTATACAAACCTCCCTTCCACTATCACTACTGATGGGCTAAGATCTGACTATAAGAAGTATGGCAATACCAGTATGTTCATAGGATTCTATATGCATCGGAAAATAATTACCTATTACACTTGTATTTAATTACTTTCTCTCCTGAATCCCAATTTGTTAGATAGAAAGGCCCTATATTAAGTACATTATGTATTAATTGAAAATTATTCACAGACCGAAATCTACATCATCATTGTATGCTGAATTTAAAACATGATTGGGTGTGGTTCCCAAAACAAACAAGTCTATGAATAATTGTCTTCTCGTGATTAGATTATTATAAATTTCATGTATACACATGCATCCTTTCAATCCCTACATGCATGTAGGCTTGTGTATATATAGAGACTACTATTATATATAACAAATCAGATAATATATACCAGTAGGAGGTGGTTGCTATAGTAATTTGTATAGGAATGTAAACAATAGTGAGATCATGCAATACTGGTAAGGTGTAGTCCAAAGACAACGTTTCTTCTTTGTCTATACTTTTACACATAAGAAACAACCGAAGATGACTCTATTATCCAACGAAACCTCAGTGAAAATCAAAATTTGAGAAATCAATCATGAAAAATGTGGAACATACATTATTGGTCTCACTAGCACAACTCAAAGAGGAAATTTTAGTAGGTACACTGGCACAGAGGGGTTTTACAGTTAAGAGCAGCCGCTTCTTTGATCAGTGTAGTTACAATCAAACTTCACCCAAATGTAGTTGACTGGGGCTGAGAGGAAATGAAACTAAATGTTTATTTTACCCTTTACATAATAAAAAAAGCATTACCAGAACAGTAAGTGCTAATAGTGCAACAACTTATAGATAGTGCAGGCAACCAGCATTAAACTGCCCTTGATGAGGCAAGCTCATGACAAACCATCTTTCCAAGCCGAGTGCTCTACTAACCGTGCTACGTATACCAGAGGTGGTCAGTTGGCAGAGGGCCGTACTTTATGTTGTAGTGCCTCGTTTGTATACAATAGATCATATTATTGGGATTATGTATGACGTGGAATGTGTTTAAAACAAAACTTCCCCAATAAGGGGCTACACCAAGTAACAGATATTAGAACTTGCACCAAGGGTGTCCGTTATTTGTAAAATTCACTGTATAGTATATCTATGTGCCCATTTTTGACAGACTGCTTCTCTCTTACAATAGTGTAAGTGCATAAGCTTAGATAGTAATCACGCTTTCTCTGTTTTATGTAATAGCTGCCGATTATAAGTGTCTGACGAAGATCGGTAGTTGACTCTAATCAATCAGTTAATATTATCAACTCTTTCAGAATGTAACTGTCCATAATGAAACAGTTGTGATACTGGATCCTCTACCGAAGTGTTACAGTATTCTACTAACTGCAAGAAATGATGCTGGCCAAAGCCCACCTACTTTTGTTTCCTATCTATGTAGGGATTATATGTGATCAAACTTGATGCTTTAAACTGCTTGCACTGCACTGCTATTCGTCAAAGTGATAAGTAATTCACGTATATACCAATATACCAACCATTGATTTTGAATAGCTGGAGTTATTCGTTGGTCAAAAAAACCAATTACATCATTCAGCTGATGTGTGTTTGATACTTATTTTCCTTGACTTATTTTTCCACAAATTACTTCTCTCCCCTAATCTTTTGTGTTTGCTATTCCTAAATTTGGCTACGTGACATTTTTATCCTGGAAAAAACCCTACTACACTAATGTAGCCTTCATACATTCTCTGACACAACTCGGGCGATGTGTACCAAACTCTTCCTTTATAGGTTTTAGGGATCATGTGTATAATGAAAGGGATAAGAGATTGGTTTTTTGGAAAGATTTGTTTTTGTTGTATATATTTATTATCAATGTACACAATTTCAATTTTGCCTCTTAGTCCACTAGGGCTCTAACTCATTTCATAGATAGGAAGAGCATGAATTTATTGATGATTCTTTCTTTAGACTGCGATAAAAAAATTTAGTCACATCTGATATTTGCAGGTCCTGTATCACCAACGATACCACCAACATTACCACCAATAACAAAAGTATCACTCGCTGATTCTTCAATGCCAGTGCCATCCCCCCAGCCCTCATCAGCTGGTGTGTAGATAATTATTACAAGGCTGTTGATCAGTCACCATTAAGATGTGTGTATTCCATCACAGGTGTTGCTGTTAACCCCACTGTTAGTGTATTGGTGATTTTTGTAGTTCTGTTTGTGTGCCCGCTGTGAGTTACGCTCGTTGACATTAACCTGGCCTCTTATTGACCTCCACCCATCCAAGAAGGACCTTGCCACTTAAGGACACCAGCACTGATTTCAGATCCCAAAACTTATAAAACAATGTTTGCTGTTTCATGTAGTATGCCTCTATTCCCTCTGTGTTCTTTTGTATCATTAATATATAGGAATAGTCATGCACATCTTGCCTAAACACCTTTGAGCTAAGCAGAAACACTCAACATGGAAAATGAATGTAGAGTAGGACTATATCATAGAGAATAACTGATAAAGCTTCTCGAACTTTCTGCTGCCGCTCTTACATATCCAAAGAATCAAGGTGTTGGTAAATATCTACCTGAGCATCCTGTTCACAGTGCCTATGATAGCCTACAGCCTGGTTCAAAATAATATGACACTGAGACCTTGCGTTTCTAAGTGCTGCAGCATAAATGCTTGTGTGTAACGTATGATTAGAATTTATTTCTATTCCATGTGCTACCTAACGCAGTAATCTGTGCTCAAAAGCCAGTATTTTGATGGTACAGCCTTGTAATAACATGTTGAGTGCGACAACGCTCGTGGCGCAAGCTCTCAGATTCATATTGTGAGCTAGGCTTAAGAGATCCACCACCAAGCAAGGGGCAGGTCTCCACATGTAAACATTATGAGATGAAGTGTTGCACAAAGACAATTAGTGCATTTCTTATACACCTTTATGTTTCAATAGACCAGGATTATTACACACTTTAAAGTTGATTCTGTATTATTATAGGTTGTATAGTCATGAATGAAGTGAGTTCACAATATGATGTAGCTTAAATCCATTTCAATACAGCAATTAATGATTATACAGAAAATGCAATATCAGTATATAACATAGGACGGGTTTTAAATTCATTGTTAAAGTATTGTATTTCAGCAATTCTTGATGGAACTTATTTATAATTATTTCATCACACACGTGTAATGCATTACTGTGCATGTGCACGCTATTAAAATTATGATTCTAATAATTATATTCGTAGCGCTATAATATTTCTTTCACGTCCTACGGTACTTTCATGTTTATTTGTGTGTCTGAAGAGGCTTAAAAAGAGTAGTCACACACAGAATTTAGGCAGCTACTAGCACTGCTATGTCAAAAGTCACATGCTGGTCATTAGTAAGCGTATTAATGCTAGCCAACCATGTGACACATTAGGAAATACCCTGGGAATCTACCATAATAGCCACAAAAACCAACATCCAGTCACTACAGTCATGGCCCCTCCCTATGCACACATTTGTGCAGTTCAGTGTATCTCCTGAGGTATGTAGCTTATCTATAGAGTGTTATCAGCTACACCAAATTTGCTTTTCATGTGTGTGTATACAAACCTCCCTTTCACTATCACTAAGTTCTGACATGGCTCTATAATATTATTGTAGCACTCAATATGCATCAGATTATAATTATCTATATTGCACTTGTATTCTAATAACTTTAATTACTCTATCTGTTGTCATTTTACAGTCCCAATATTTTAGGTAGAACAGTTCTATGTTTAGAATCATGGTAAATGATGTAATGTGTGTAAACTATTTATAGAATGAAATATGCATCATCATTGTAAGATGAATGTACATAAAGCAACCAGGTGTGGTTCCCAAAACAAACAAGTTTATGAATTCTCTTATTGTGTAGGTCTGTGTCTGCTTCAAGTGGCTCTGCAATATGGTATATAGCTCCGAACACAAATTGCTCATTCATGACATAGCATTACTGCCTTCAAATGAAAACAGAGTTTACAAGCCCAGTGGCAGAACTGTTATACCATAATAACCTAAGCATGTATAATACGCATGCGCGGCTTTCGGCGATGCGTGCATCTCATTAACTATCGCGAAGACGGACGGCGGTCTCCATTTTGAGTGCGAGGTGCATCTATTGCCTCTAGAACAGATGATTCTGTGTCTAGAGCAATACTCAGAGGTCTTTAAACATGGCGCTTTGCAAATGCCCTGCATTTTCTACGCCAGCTTTAGACACCGCGCGAAAAAGTGCCATGCCCATTTTTAGATATTCAAACCGGGCGGAAGTTATAATGCTGGGGAAAACACTGCCTTGTTCCCAGCATGTTCCCAGGTTCTCTTTTACACACATTGTTACTTTGCTCAAAACTATAGCATTAACAAGTACTTAATTCACATTACGGCAATAACGTACGGTATGTAGTAGAATCACTCACATGACATGTTTAATAACTTAATAATTGAATGAAAAGATGTAGAGATTGACTATCAGAAGAAGAAAACCTGTAAACAAAAAGTGCTGCCTAGAGTATAATACCTACTTATATACTACATACATGTTACCAGTATTGCATGATCTCACTATTGTTTACATTCCTTCACAAATTACCATAGCAACCGCCTCTGGCCAGTTTATATTACATTCCCATAAATTTGTATCATAATAGTGGTCTATAAAACAGCAAGTTACACGCACGTAGGGAATTTTAAATTTATGCATGCACATCAAATTTCTAAATAAGTCACGGAGTGTTGTGTTATTTTTGCTGGTAATTTAGGGTACTCTTTGTAGTATAGTTAATGTTGTAGCTACCTTTGCTGTACTTATATAAGCCCAGTAAAAACAACAAATGATGGGCATGAGATGAGGGAGAAACCTGTGTATCTCCCTATGTTACTAATAATACTGAACATCCGTTTTCTGATGAATCTAACATAGCTCTCTTCTTCATGAATGTCCTAGCATAAGTTCACACATCATACCAAATTGTCACTCATTTTGGTATGACGTGTTTATAATTAGTCTAACGATTTCATCATCACCATAGTTCCAAATGGCTACGTATCGCATGTGCTCCCTCCGGCTTCAGAATCGAGCGACTGGTGGTCGCGGAGCAAGAGCGAGCGGCTCTGTCGATCTTCTCATCGATCGGTTCGTGTGCGTGCGCATTTGTCGGTGATGCGTATAATTAGAAGAATTGCGAACACATACGGTTTGCAGTGGACGCGTTCATTACATATATAGCCACAGAGAAAATTTGCCGTTGCAATGAATGAGTTGGCTCGCCTGCGCTCGCCAATCGTATCGCCATAATTACACTCCGCACTATATACAGGACGATGCGACAGATATCCGCTCTTAGTCTGGTCCACAGACCCTTACCCCTCGCATGGCAGGAAACTGGGAGAGGTGTCTGCTGTCTTATAGAGCTTTTCTTGGTCCCGGATCTAAGATTTGAAGTCTCAAATCACAGTCACATACATCCGCAGTCCACGATCGTGGACAGAGCTAGCATAGAAGGTCACGAGTATTTATGAAGAGTGAGCAGCGGTCGCGCGTAGGTATGTAGCAAGTCTGGCGTAGCCGCACCCTCTCCTTTTTTGAGGGGGAGGGGGAGAGGGTCTGGTCTGCTTAGCATCAACTTTTGTGCCGGAAGCTCCGAAAACTGGTTCTCACCAATCAGATTGCAGAATTGCCAATTAGCGCATTCCAACGCAATTGCCCAATAAGATTGCAGGTGTCAGGACTATCGCGGAAGTGCTAATTCATCAGAACATTGCTCTTGCATCTCTCTCGCTTTCTAATCATGAACTTACCTGGAACACGATCAGGTGGCCTCAACACTGCCCAAGTCATTATTCTACCAGCTCGGACTTCAGTATCCCAGTCTGCATTCGACACGGTTACACACCAGCCTCTCCTCGACCTCCTTGCGTCTATCTCTGTCCCTCCTCACATCCTAAACTGGCTCCACTCCTATCTCCTATACTGATCATAGTCTGTTGTTGTTAATGGCTCTTCCTCTGATCCACTTCCTGTTCCTTCTGGGGTTCCCCAGGGGTCTATCCTTGGTCCCCTCCTCTTTATCC
>JAODVQ020443148.1:0-10622 GCA_025400075.2 Phenganax stokvisi
AGGCGTTGTTCTCTTACTATTGACCACCATTCTTGGGACTTTAAGGAATTGAAAAATTTATATTGCTCAAATTCACCAAAAAGTAATTAAAAAAATGGATCTATAGTTCCTTGGAGTGTTCCTTTTCAGTAGTCTTGTATGCGGTGAAAAAAATATAGAAGCGTATATGCGCTCAATTTGCTTTTTATCTGAACGGTTTTAAAATATTAAGGGTACAAAATATTCAGATTGTGAAATATTGAGAGTATAAAATATTCAGGGTATAAATTGACCACTTGCTTCGCTGCTCTGTGAGGCTTTCTGAAACCCACCTAGGACTTGAAAAACTATACTGCACCAGTCCTGGAATTGAATTAATTTTCATCTAGTCATAGGGATTAAGTAAAGAGCAGGCGTCCTCTCTTTGATGTGTAAAACGGTCTTGGAAAGAGTATAAAATAAGTTGGACACTACGCGCGTTAAGTTAAAGCAATAGGATGACGAGATATGACTTGAACAATATTCTATTATAGATAATTTCACTGGTGAACTTAAAACTGGGTGAGATGCGAGATGCGTTGAAATTATTTGCTAAACTTCTGGATTCTGGAGTCTACGCTGTATTTTATTTTGCTGGTCATGGTTTCGAAGCTGGAGGTAAGAGTTATTTGATGCCAGTGGATGCGGGAGACGATTATGATTGCAGCAAGAACTTGCCTGCGAATGATGTACTACAAATTATGGAAGAAAGAGAAGCCAAGCTCAAAGTTCTTTTACTGGATTGCTGCAGAACTACGTAAGGAAACGTTTGCATGTTTAATTTTTTGAAGTTTCGATTGTTATGAGTCGTCAGGAAAGCAAATGCTCAGATTTGTTCTGTACTTGTAAATTTCAAGACATACGGGCAATCCTGGGCAAGATATTAGTGGCTCACCTACAGCACCAACAAGTGTCGTATTAGAGGTGTATTTTTCTCTCCTGTCCCCATCGCGAGGCCAATGTTGAGACTTTTCAACCATTTGTATGCGGTACACATTGAATGAGGAATGATGGGAAGTGCTTTGCATTGATAGTATCTTATTATTCATTGAATTGTACATGTGTGCCAAATAGTCTGATCAGGATTGTAGATTTTATTGACAAAGTATGGCCATTCCCATGGACCCGTACGGCGACAAATTTGCTCCAAAATAGGTAGCAAACAATACAACCAGTGGCAGACACGTTCGGGGGGAGGGAGGGCAGGAGGGCTTGAGCCTCCCCCAATAACTTCGAGAGAATGCACCAAATAACGAAAATTACGGCCATTTGATGAAGTTGCTATTTTAAAATTTGAATTCTGTTATTATATTTACGCTCAGATTACACATGTAAATTAACAAACACAAATTTTGCCACAATTTTCTGTTAGCATACCTAAGTGTTCAAAATTTGGCCTCAGGCCCCCCCAATATTTTGTGAAGTGGCCGCCACTGAATATAACTATCAAAAACAAGGAAGGGTACGGGTGTTTGAAATGACCGAGATTTTCCATAGTGGCCGTGGCTAGTTTCGCCTTTCGGAAATTTTTAACGAGTTGTTTTGGCGTTAAAAATTTAAGATTGTGAAACACGAAATCATGCACGAAGCTGCATGTCTTTCATTATACAGTAGCTTGTGCCCAGACTGTGGTACCGGCTTGTCTCCCTGGTGAACTTGTTAAGAAAGACTTTTTCTTTACACAGTTTTCACCAGCATATGCAGCTCAAATTTATTTGTAAATTGACATCTTTTTTAATGAATCAATTCTTTGCCATTTTAGTCCTGCAGGAAGTCAAAGCTCTCTTGATTTTCGAGATCCTATTTTATCTGGCGGCCTAAATGCCGTGCAAGAGAACGTTGTTATAGCTTTTGGATGGTAGGTAATTTTTACTTTTCCAACCTTGAGATTTGGCTGCAAGAGTGACAGGTAGTTGTTGAAAATCAGTCGCTGTAAATCTTGCAAACAGTTTAACGAAATTGAATCATCAAGTTTAGACCAGGTTTGCAACAGAAGAGTGTTTAAGTCTGGGTAGGTAGGCAGGTATAGATAGAGTAAAGGAAGACGTAGGTGAAAAGATGGGACATGGAGAAGTATGATGTGGAAAAGAGGGAGTAGAAAGGTCGGAGATTGAAAGGTAAGAGATTGGAGGTAAAAAGTTAAAAGAGGGAAAGGTAAAAAGCAAGAGAGTAGGAGGTAATAAGTTCAAGGTAACAAGCTTAATAAGATAAGTAAGAGTAAGAAAGGCAGGATAGTAGGAGGTAGCAAAATACAAGACAGATGTAGGTAGAAAGGCAGGAGATAGCAAAGTATGAGTTACGAAGGGAGGAGGTAGAAAGATAGTAGATAGAGTTACGAAGGGTAGGAGGTAGGAAAATAAGATGCAAGGTAGGTTGGGAGGAAGAACATGAAAAGGCGGGAAGTGGGAGTAAGGCTGCAGCGAGGTAAGTTGGTGAGTGGTAAAGAGGTAGGGAAGTTGGGAGGCAACAAGAAGGGGAAGTAGTAAGGTGTATACACTAACACTGAGATCAGAGTGTGGGGAAATAAGGTGGAGGTAGAAAGTAGGAGAAAGGAATGCAAGAAAGTGGAGAGGTTAGGAGGTGGGAAAGTAGAAAAATGAAAAGGTAGGAGATAAGGTGGGAAATAAGAAGATAGGAAGGTTTGGAGATAGAGGGTAAGACTGTAGAGTAAGAAAGTGGGAGGTAGAAAGGTAATGTGCTAAGAAGGTACGGAAGTGAGAAAGTGGAAGGTGGAAGGGATGAGAAGATGAATGGATAAGAAAGTGGGAGATAAGAATGTTGGAGGTACGAAGGTGTGAGTTAATATGATGAAAAAGTAGGAGATAAGATGGTAGGATGTAAGTGGTGGTGGTAGGGTGGGAAGGTGGCTACGAGGTAGGTAGGAGTTAGGAGGTTCGAAAGTGATACAAACTCGATAAAAATGTAGGAAAATAAATTATAAAGAGTTAGGAGGCAAGAACGTGCATGTTACGAATATAGGAGGTCAGAACTTAGGAAGTGGAAATGTAGTAGGAGGTGAGAAGCTAGGTAAGGAGGTACAGAGTCGGCAGATAAGAAGCAAAACGATACAATGTAAGGATGCTAAAGCCGGTAAGGTACATTATAAGAAAGTAGATAGCTATGTAGAAGGTTCGTGAAAGTTAGGTAGGCAGGAGTATGTCGTATCGTTTGGCATCCTAAGGTATATCATTATTTTGCGAGCATCAGTGTAAATCCAATGCTTTGATACAATGTGAACTTACTGTATGCAAAGACACTGGTTGAAATTTAGTTGTTATTTTGTTGTTTTCAAGTTCTTCTCAAGGTCGTGTATTTGAACATCGTTTGAGAAGAAATGGTTACTTTGCTATGCATCTGTTGGAACATCTTGGTGATAACGAGAAAAATATTGAACAAGTGCTACTGGAAGTCGCTAAAGGTGCGCATATTCATGTCAGAAAATATTCTCTCTTCTTTACAGAATTGTGTCTATAAGCTTTCGTCAAATTTCGTTCAATATTTTGTGAGACGTAACTTAACCAACCGACCGTCGCGTTTCATTCTTTCGCCGTTTCTTTTCTGTGAAGAGCAGTAAAACTCCTGTTCACTTGTTATCTTTTACGTATCAGCTATCTCATTGAAACATTTCATTGAAGCTTTTTAAGAAAAAGGAGAAACCATGCGAGCTTTGAATAAGAGAAATTTCACATTTTAGCTCGAAAGTATTTTGATTTTCCCGCCAAAGCAAAACCTGTCTTTCGTATGACACTTAGTCGATTTCTGTCGTTTTCTATCCTTTAAAACGTGTATAATCTTTTTTCTCCTTTAGGCGTACGAAAAGAACAAGTATATGATATGTTTACGGGTCGTATTCAAACGGTGTACCGTCATAGCAGCTTGGCTGAAAATTGGTGCTTGTGTGATGAAGTCATAGCTGATGAGGAACGCTCGCCACAGGCACTTCAGTGGCAACGAGGACACGGTAACCCTACTCCAAGCGTCTCATCACAGAGCATATTAGAAAATAACTCAGGGCTTTAAATAGAGAGTTTGGGAATGCGACGGCAGAAGACGACGGCAACGTATTCATGAATTAAGTTTGCATGCTTATTCACAATTGACAAGAGCACACGTTGTGAATACGTTGCCGTTTTCACGACAACGTCCTTCGAGGTGAATCACCGTTGTTTCGAAAACGTCAATAACTAATCGCTCTAGGCCCTTGCGCAGTCGTAGACGTTCCGTCGTCTTTTGCCGTCGCGTTGCTAAACTCTCTAAATAAGACTACTAGTGCGAGAACAAGTACGAACCTTTATGAGAACTTGTTCTTGCCAAGCGGCAAACAAATCCAGCAACGCAATTGGCCCGTAAAGGAATTCGCCACAAAATGGTCGAAGGCCATCCAATCACGTTGAGCTTACGTCGTTTTAAGTTCAACAGTTGAAGAGCGACTTGATACTTTCTCTTTTCTCTGCAAACTTTCATTTCAAAATTCTTCTTTGTTTTCGTTCTACTAAATTTCAATGCGATAATAATTCTCCACGTTTACAGAATTGCCACCAAGCCCTGTAAAGATTTACGAGCGAGATGACGTCACTGTCACATTACGATTTGATGCAGAATTTTCGAACGTCATGGTGATTCGTGCTCTCATTGATACTGAAGACGATGACGTCATTTTTGAGCCCTTGCAATTTGTACTTCCAGAAAACAAGGTGAAATAGGTTTTATAGTTAGAACATAGAAATAATAGAAACACGGTCTGGAAACTCGCCATAATAGGGCAAATTTACAAAGTCCTGCAATGAGCTCTGATAAAACTCTTTGGTGGCCTGAGGGTCCAAACCTCTTCTCCAAAGATGATGCTTAATTTTGCAGGCAATTTCAGACAAGTATGAGTGTGATAGTTTTTGAATTGTTGTCAATGGTGTAATTTATCTCGCAAAGTCGTCGCGACACTAGTTGCGAGAGGCCATTCAATGGCAATGCACCCCAACGCATTATAGCTATTTTTATGGGCAATCTTTTATTCTGTCTAACGTCAGACGATTTACTGATCAATGGTTACTGACCATTGGTAAAAGGCTGAATCGAGTATGATGGTTTTTCAGACGTTAAATGGCAGTTTTGTGGAAGAAATGAGTCAATGTGATGAATTTATGCCAGAGAAATATAGCGAAGAAGAAAAAATGATTAAAATATCAGATCTTCAACGACTCAAGGTAATGCAAATTTCGTTTTCATAATTAAGCATCGTTCTCGAGACAATGATGTTTGTTGATGTTCTAAGCTGTGTCAGGTTAATATGAAATGTCTGAGCATAATACAGTAATAGATAACTGAAACAATGCACATCCTCGAAGGGCAAGCGTGAACTAGGCATCAAAATATTTGAGAGGTTCAGATCTGAATTTCACTACCGCAACCACTGCCTTTTGCTTTCTAAGCTCATGTTTGATTGGCTTATTTGGCTAACAATTAGATAAGATGCATCTTATCGGTTAGTTTTGGCAAATGGTAGTGATATTGGTAATGGAAGTCAAATCTGAACCTCTCTATTTAGTGATTCACCGATATCCACATCATTGTATCGGTATCGGCACTAAAATAAAAATATCGTTATCCGTAATTTTTTGGCCGATATCACCGATATCCGTGCAAGTGTCTTAATGCCATATAAAAAATGTCTTTAGCCTGGATTATTCGATTTCTAAATTTAATATACTACAGTCGCCGCTGCTTATATGCAAGTTGCTTATATGCAAAAGTTGTTTATATGCAACATTTCAGAAATCCAAAACCAAACCTTAAGAAAAACCGTTCTTTTAATTCGGTTTTAATCCGACTGTACTAGACTTGTAGTTAAGCTGGTTTTCGACTAGGCGGAATTTTCCGTGCGGAAAGTAAATCTACCAAACTGATTGGCTAGCAATAGATTTCGCTGAAAAGCGAACCAATCACGTTACTAGAATTATTTTGCGCACGAAAATTTCCGCTCAGTGAAAAACCAGCTTTACAGTTCAACAGTTACTAGCGTTGAATTTTTAGAAAATCGGTATCGGCCAATATCGACCTCTTAATTATCAGTCATCAGAATATCGGAAAATTTCCATATCGGTGCATCACTAAAAATATTTCGTTCATTTAACCTGGATACAACTCGCTGTAGTTTCCTGATGAGTCGAGATCTCGTTTGGTAGAGCGGGGTCCAGAAAGTTGAATACGATCAATATTTTCGTCTTTTCAGGGTCCACTAACGCTTAAGCTTCGAGTGAGCTACATCACTGGCAACGACAGACAATTGGATGAAATAGTTGAATACAGATTTAAAGAGAGACCGCTCTATGCTAGACTCGTGCAAAATATGGACCGAAACGTGTAAAGCTTGATCTGTACAGTTAGTGTGTGCTAATATCAAAGTCAGGGATTGTATATATTGCAATGTATCTCTATCATGGAAAAATTGTATTTCATGGGTTGATATAGGCTGGCAAAGTTTTAGAAAACAGGTTTAGAGGTGTGAATTACATAGGGCTTTCTTTTGTTTTTTTGCCTCCAATATCCCGTTTGCCTAAACCGTAAGTTCCAGAGGTTCATACAAACACTTGCCTGTTGACTTTCAAAGTCTCCTGCTTTATTGAACATTCTCGCGAACTCGTAAAAATGTGGATGCATGCATGTAATAGAATTTACGCAAGACAACAAATTCGAAATCTGATAGTATTGCGTTTTAAAACAATCTGTTTAAAAAATATTTAAAATATATGCTACAATACACTAGAGCCAAATCTCGCCCTCAAAAGTTCGAAGACTTAAACTGAAAATGTACAACCTTCGCGTTACTTTCGTTGATGAGGCACTAAAGAAAAAAAGAATAACAATTTTCAAATACCTGACAACAGAAAATATTGCATGTGTTAGTCACTGGTTTAAAGATCCGTACAGGCAAGCGATTTTGCTGCGAATTTTCTCCTCTTAGCGTTTGTGATTGAGTAAGTTGACTGACGAAAGCGTTTGCAAGATTATATGAACTATCATATCCTTCACGAGGAGAGAAATGGCAGCAAATATCACCCGTGTGAACTAGTCTCAAGCCTGGTCGTCAAAATCGCAGACGATTGGCGGCGACCTACAAGAATTTTGCCAATCGTAAATAATATTCTTTGACGATCAACAACAATAGTTAAAAATATCACCAGCCATCCGCGACATACGGGAACCAGGCTTTAATGCTGGTTTTTATTTGGTCGCTTCTTGCTGGCTGCCTTTATTTGTCGCTGGCGGTTTTTCGAAACTTTTTACAGCAACAACTGAAAACAGCTAGCGACCAAGTGGAAACCAGCGGTAAAACCTGGTTCTTTTAAGACGGTCTTACCAACAGCTTTAAATAAATAGAAACCAGCCTTTTATAGAATCATGACCAAAAAAGTCTGTTATATCTTTTTGCCCATAGTATAGTGGAAATTGGGGTACGTACGGCGAAGACAGAGTCATTGGAGATATGTTTTAAAGACTCGATTTGAAAGTCTTTGTTCTATCCTCTTGTTAAATTTTTTCCCACCTTCGGTGTCCTACTAAAGATATAGTTTGGCGATTAGGTGCGCAATGAAGACATCATAACATAACATCACAGGTTGTTTTACTACTGCTTTCAAATTTTCAAGTTTCGAACCATGTGTTTGTAAAAGAGACTATCTCTTAAATTTGTTTTACTTACAAAAGGGATGATCATAAGGGGGTCTAAAATTTCCTTGAGGTCCTCCGGGGTACATCATTCCAGGGAATCCTTGAGCAAACTGTGTCGGGTCTATGACACCCCCGGACATATCAGCTCTACGATAAGCTAGATTTGCTGGTAGTGTCTGTGTCCCATGAAGTGACGATGTATCTCTATGTGAGGGTCGTTTACTCTCGTCGTACTCCCCTCTGGGTCTTTCCTTTGGTTTCTCCACAGGCGGGGAAGTAGGTGGGTTAATCCTGGGGTTGGCACCCGGGTGACTTCGTGATTCCGATTTTGTCTCGTTCTTATGACCCTCGTCATCCCTGGGACGAGCTCGTTCAGAACGTTCGTCAACTCCGCTGCTCCGTGAAGGCTCACGTTTTGGGTCGAACCCACGAGGGTGCAACTGTCCCCCCGGAACCATAGGGTTTCCCATCACCATTCCAGGGGGGAGATGAAAAGATGGGTGCATGATGAACGGTGGATAGCCTAAAAAGAGAGAAAGATAGTTATATTGCTGACCTCAAAGATGTAACTGGATGACACCAAGAAGTTACCATTGCTGGACTATATAACTGATTTAGCATGTACAGTATAACCCGGGAAGTAGCGACTACCCTGAAAAATTTGGAAGGACGCGTGCTTTGAAGGACCAGACAAACTTTAAAGAAGCAAAAATATCCTTTAAGGAAGGGAACATTACGTGGCTAAATGACGTGAGATAGGCAAAAATACACATGCAAGCACAAGCTGAACAAACATAGAGAGCAGCAATTTTTGTCTAATTTCGAGACTATTATCTTTCATCGACTGTGGTAAAACATCATGAGAAAACACTGGAGTGTGTGGGAAAAAATGACGGGAAGACGACCAACGACGTAGGTCGCGCCAAAAAACTGGCTCTAGAGGATTTGTCACGTTGTCTTCAACTTAACGTCGCGTTGAGAACGGCAATCCGCAGTGACTGTGTATACCGTATTTACCCTTTTAAGCACAACGACGTTCTACTTCAAACAATAGCGAGTTCAAGCATGCGACGTTTTTGACAACGCGAACGGCATGAGAAACGTCAAAGGACTGGGTCAAGCACGGTGATTGGTGGAAAACGTCAAGTTTACTTCAGGTCTACGTCCGTGAGGTCAAAAACGCCGCCCGCTTAAACTCGCTATAATAAAACATTGCAATAGAAGCGACAAATATTCCGAAGCTAACTAAATAATTAGCACGGTGCTTATTAGGGGGCAGCGCTAAAACGAGTACATACGGTAACGGAACGAAAACAAGGAGGAAGTGGAAAACCTTACTAAAAAAACGTCATTACTCTCACGAACAAAACCTCTACCTTGCATAGCCATGGCTTGTTCGTAACTGTTTGACAAAGCATGATTAGCAGGCAGGTTTGGGGTGGGCATAAAACCCACGTAACTCCCACTTGACGTTGGTGGTGATTTGCTTTCTGGATTTCTTGATCTAGGCGTCATGGTACTTTCACTACTTGTACTTTGTATGTTGGCGGGTGAATGTCGAGACTTTTCCTCTTTTAAGAAACTCTTTTCCTATAATGAAACGTGGAGTTGTATACTACACAGCTAATTGAACATTGTAGAACAGCATGCAGCTTAAAACAAGCCATATTTATCTCCAGAGTATCTCAACTTTATAGATTAATAAAGCCACTATTATTGCGATAAAAGGAGCTTAGAGTTGCGTCTTCGGTCACATAAAATGAACACGCTGCACTGCAATACCGAAAAAATTGATCAACGATTCTCTACGTTTATTATATTGAACCCGTGCGGTAATGGACAATATACACTTTAGACTAGTTTTTCATCTAGGCAAAGAAAGGGAAATTGCCGCAAAGAGCTTAAGAAAATTCGTAAAAACGCAAAGTTTGCTTGCGAAATGTTGTAAAATACAGCCCCGCTAAGTTGCCAAAGTTTGTATATTTTTGAATTACGTGCGGAAATTCGTAACTAAAACAGTTACCAATTTCTCGCATGATATACAAAGTGTAAAGTGCCAAAATCTGGTTTAAACTGACTTAATTTAATGAATTTATTCAATCAAAACGTTCAAAAATAAAACTAGCTCCGTCTCTTAAACACCAAAACTAAGTCTCTCAAAACCGTTATCTGCTTACGTTTTTCTTGCGTGACCCAACGACTGATACGCAACACATAAACTTACTTAAAAACCAATAAAATATAACACTATTTTACAAAAGTATACAAAAATTGCCAAATTTGCCAAGCAAAAAACTAATCATTTGTAATTTAATGTCGTTCAGGTAAAATTGACAAGCCACCATCTTTTTTATTTTGGTGGATTGAGGTTCTACACTTCTAAAACCGACCCGTCATTGACAATCCTTAACTGCATGCCAAGCGACGCTTACCAAAACTCATATATTGAGAATTCTACAATCATTGACAAAACCTTCCGGGCGCATGCCTATATCGCGCCTTTTCTTCCCCCGCGCCCCCATCTCAATGTAGTTGTGAAATTCAATGTTCATAAAATTGTCTTCACTTGTTCAGCTCGTTCGCCAACTTTGGTCTGAGGTGGGGTGTGGGGGGCGAGGCTTTTAGTTTAAATGCAGCCAATTTGCCAAATTTTTCCTTAAAATGTGAAATCGTAGACGATCGATAAAAAGTGCCCCAAAATGGTTTTGTCCATGATTGTAGTTATATACGTTATAGTACCTCTCGTTTAGTTATTGTTCGAGATTCTTGCGTCGTTGACTTCAGTCTTGAAGAACTGCCACTTGATGGAGGTTTCGCACGATTCGATCTCTCTTCTGCTTTTAACTTCATGTTCTCCTCTGATTGAAGTTGACTAAAGAAAACAGAGAAGGTTCACTTACTTTGTTGTTTTTGTTACACTGGAAAAGTCTATACCAAGG
>JAODVQ020443252.1:0-10620 GCA_025400075.2 Phenganax stokvisi
CCGGCCACCCCCCTTTTATAGGCGCACGCGCGGGACTGTCTCTCGATCGTTTCCGTGTAACTTCCAGGTACGCATATGCTCGTTATTTATTCTCAGACTATACACGAATTTCAGTGCATTTTAGAATTAAGCATTATTGCACAGGTGGACCATCCAGAGAAAGAATATCAAGGAGTCAGGATTACTGTCCACTGTAGAGAGGTTACCACATTCTCAGAGTGTCCTTAATCGGAGGTTACATAGTATGATATATAGTACCTCATAAAGATGAAGTTCAATTAGTATCTTGGCACAGTTGACACGAGAAAAATATGGCGGTGGTTCACCTCTTTCCTCCTCTTCCTTCTCTTCCTTCTCCACCCCCTCCTCTTCCTCTTCCAATCTCGGTAACCACAGAGCCAGGCTTCTTCTCACAGCTGCCGCTGCTTCCTATAAATAGTAACAAGGATTACATCATTAACTTAATAATGACCTAACCTGTGGGTTGTTCATACTGAGAAGACAGGAGGCTAACAATTGGTGAGCCTCTGGATTTCTCTCATCAAATCTGATCGCTTCGAGACAGCTCTCTTTACACTTTTCCTCTGCACCAGCTTCAAAACTGATGAAGTTGCAAAGAATATTAAGACAGCCTCAAATGACACTATTAAACATCACAGCTAGAAATAGGCTAGATACGTTAGGTATAATTGCACACAAATCACAAAAAAGGTTTAGCAATGCAAAGTAAAAATTGTGTGAAAACTAAGTGGTATATCTAACCAGGAGTCAGTGAGATAGACCTCGGCTAGTGAGCAATAAGCTCTTGAAATGTCGTCATCGCACACTCCTTCTCTAGTTTCACCAGGATCTGGAACATAGAGTAGCCCTAGAATTCCATCATAGCCTCCCTCTAAAACTAACCTCCTCCTTCTCTTTCTCTTGTCATAATGTTAATAGCTTGATTCAGATATTTCACAGCCTCCTCACCACTGGCAAGCTGACCGAGGTACAGAAACTTCATGTGTCCCTCAGTCGGACATAACTCAGCAGCTCTTCTCAAACACTGTTCATACATAACACATTTTCCATTCTTACCCCTGAACCTCCAAAATAGGGACATAAGGACATAAGGATTCAGACAATCTCTAACCAAAGGACACGGTTTCAATTCATTCTATTGTAACTGTGGAATACTTAACCTCCGAGAAAAGGACAAAAGTGATTCTAAAAGTTCTGAAGTAGTTACAGACCTCAAGAGCATTATCTGTTAATCCCAGTTCTAGTAGTACAGGTCCGACCTCTTCCAGTACCGCTACACTGTCCGGTTCACGTCTAACTGCTTTCAGACATAACTCTATCGCCTCTTCGTATTGGAACGAGTCTAGATACGTCTCCACCTGCCGAGGTAGGAGAATCAATTTATGGCTTGGAACATCTACTGACCTGCTCGAGCAAACCTCGCGATTTTGCTTTTGAAGACTCGCCCGACGCCTTCTTCTTCTTCGATTGTTTTTTTCTCGCTTCACTTCGTCTTCTTCCTGCTTTTACTTCGCTTCTTTTAGCTCTCACTCTTCCAGACATCTTTTCCACGTGTAGCCACGCCTACTAACCAATACGCACGCGCAAAACCCGAAATACACACGCATGCGCACACCTCTGGCGCTATTGCAGAGTGACGCAATATTTCATCATAAGACATAAACATACATTATACAGCTCTGCATAGCAGAGCAAAAACACACAGTGCATAAATCTATTAGAGAAACAGCAAAGCATAGGAAAATCCATGTGCTATAGAGGTCAGGGTTCACTATGTAGGTGTGGTTTCTGTTTCCACGGGAACAGGTTCGTCGTCGCTATCATCAGAAGACATATCCTGGGAGAGGGACGGGAGGGGTATCAAAAATGAAGAGAGAGCCAAATCAAAAAATCCACATTATCTCACATTCATTGCAGGTAGATCTCCACCCGGTGGCCCCCCGCCCAGACTTCCTCCTCCCAAACCACCCATTTGTTGCATCATAGCCTGGAGATTGGAATCCTGATCAAACTCTGCCTCAGACTCAGAATCACTCTCGTCTTTCCATCTGTTGAAATCTGTCTTAATGTAGGGATGCTGTCAAAGAACAAGAGTGTTAGGATAGTTGGAGGATCAAACATAACCTCTGTAATAAGGACAATATCAATAGTGGAACCTCTCTAGTAAGGACTATTGGCAAAAGATTGAAGTGTACTTGACAAAGGTATATACTTTTCTACTCCACCATATAATAGACACTGAAACCTCACTGCTCAAGATAGAAACACTCACTTTAATTTTTTCTGCCATTAGCCGTGGCCAATATGGGCCAGATTCTTTCTTCTTTATTATAAAAAATAGTCCTCTTGCTGTCTTACTGTGCTTAGATTCCTTAACAAATACATTTTTAATTTTATTATTAATCTAATGGTGGGTGTGGTTACCTGAGGCGTGACCTCTTTATAGAATGCTAAATCAAAGGCAAATTGATTTTCTCCTCCTTCACCATAGAATGCCAGTTTGTTTTCGTCCAGTGAGAATTTCTCATTTCGAATATCATTGACACCTACTGTCAGTAGTATAGTGTCGTTCCTCTGGGCCCAAAGCACGGGCGGATGGGTCATACTGCATGCACGAGAGGGTGTGTGCAGGGTGGCATTAATTAGAGTTACAGACAACCATTTATAATGGCCTGCGTTTCTGCACTTTGTTAGAAGTACTCACCTGCTAGTCATGGTGCTTGGGATCTAGATGACGTTGGGAAAGGCTGAATATACTTCTGTGGTAGCGTTTTCAAGCTGGTGCGGCGGAGTTGAGCTGTATAGTAATAAGCGCTTATCTTGCAAACTCGACCACGTGCTTTTAGCGCGATACACGTGCGGCATGCGCTTACTATAATAACGCATTCTCTTCCGTTAACAAAACGCTGAACGTAAAAACTGCGCAACGCATC
Organism: Phenganax stokvisi; assembly: GCA_025400075.2. NCBI lineage: Eukaryota > Metazoa > Cnidaria > Anthozoa > Malacalcyonacea > Clavulariidae > Phenganax > Phenganax stokvisi. The sequence goes on from JAODVQ020443252.1 coordinate 2,955, forward strand.
TCCCGCGGATGCGGTATATACCTCTCAAGTTTGCGTTTGCAGATGCCCCTGGCTCCTGGAGCGGCTAAACCATGGAGAACACGGTTCACGAAGGAGGCTTGTGGCTAGCAGTGGATCACGTGACAAACATACCCGGGTGGAGTCTGGTTGCACAGCTGGTACTGGGAGTGGTAGCTGTGGTTCTGCAGTGGAGTGTGAGAGAACACAAAAGGTTCTCTGATTGGAACGAATTCATATGTACTTTCCTCTGGGTAACTCTTACTCTAGAGGCTACTGTCATTGGTTTATCCTCCTCAAACCATGCCCTCTTCAATCTATTCCTTCGAATGCTAGTCTGGCCTCTCCTCTCTCTCGATGCTGCCGTTAACCCCTTAAACTCCATCTATGCTACCACTCTCGGCATCCGATCTTCGCAGCACGTTGCCCGACAGATTTTAATCCAGTTGGTTGCCATGGCGACAGGTATGGTTTACATTCTGGCGAGCTGGCGATTGTTGGCGGCGTGGTTTTCAGACTCGCACCTCGGGGTCATGAGTAGCCATGTTAACCCTTTTCTCACTGTGGGATTGATCACCGGATTCCTCCTCGAGATGGGGATGTCATTTGCCATGTACATTCCCAGATTAGTCATGGGTTTAGGGTTCAAATCAAACTTTGTATCGGCAGTCTTGGTGTGTGCTATGATCCTCTATTTCGAGAATATGACAGGTGCCTTTATGAATCCAATTGTTGCTCTGTCCATGAGCCTGTTGTGGCATCATGGTTCTTATTCTACTGCTGCTGTGTTTGAAATGGCATTTGTTTACTGGCTGGGACCTATTGTTGGTACTTATCTCATTGCCCAGTTGGACAAGTGGATTGCGAGCCGTCGCAAACTTCACCTCAGCTGACCACCCTACTCTCTCACTCACTCTCACTCTCTCTCTCTCTCTTGCACGAACGCATCCTCTCTAATGTTTTCAAGACCATTTTCAGTCTCTCTCTACAATATTATATCACTGCAGCTTTGTACAATTTAACTCCATCTTCTCATCTACTTTTGTCTGCCAAGTGTACCTCAAAATAATCTATTTTTTGAACACATGTTGAGCATGTGCTAACGTAATTCATGCATCCATAATACACTACTACTAGCTGGTGGTAGTGTTGGGGTGAAATCTTGAAAGTGTGTGGGTTGGTTGGTGAATTGTGGTGGAGTGAGAAATTCACCTCCAGCTAGTAGGGTCTTTCCACGTTATTGTACTTCACTTCCTGGTGATCTAGGTTAGTTCAAGGAGCTATGGAGACTGTGTATATAGCCAGAGATACTATTTTTATAATAGTAGAGTACTTCTGATAGGGCTATACATTTTGTGCCTTGAATTGAGAGATGTCCTTATAAGTTTGGGGTGTTCTGTTATATGAGGTTCATTGTAGATATAAACCATTGTTTTAAACTCGGCACCCAGATGTTTAAATAAGTCTTGTAGTCCCAAAACCCATAGTCTCAATGCAAACCAACCTCTCTATATATTCAACACATGCAGTATATAGTCCATTTCTCCAGTATAACAACCAAATCAAGAAATTGTATGGTAGTGAGTGTGGTTTTCAGTCACAAATTCTTCTTTTCATTCACTACTGGTAAGTTATATAATGCCCAGCTGTCATAACCCTCTCCCAATTGAAGCTGAAGAACAAAAGTGCCATCCCACAATACAGTAGTATATATTGCTTTCTCTGTCTGTATATTCTAGCTCACAGTTTGTATGTATATAACAGTAAATCCGTTTTGACAAGACAAGCTTCAAAACCATAAACAAGTGCTACTTCAGTTTTAGTTTCCGTTCTTCACACAATTCCGTATTACTCCGAATGTGGCTTGTCTTTAAATTGAGATTAAATTTTCTAACACCATGTTTCTGGTACATTAAAAAATTGCTACACATAATATTATAACAGTTTTCAAATTTACCCCAGGTTTATAAGATCAAACTGGGGTACACACTACATGTATAAAAGAGTACATATAATACTAAGTAGTATGTATATGTGTATGTATAATAGGAGAAGTGGGTGGACTTTTATTAGGTGTTGACACCAGAGAGAGGCTTGTAGTGGAGGGTACGTCGCCTGTAGTACCAGTAGCCAACTCCGACAGCAATGGCGGTGCCTCCAATGAGGATGATGAACATAAAGGTGAGGCCGACTGCAAGACCCACTTTGCTCTTCTTTGAGGATTTCCTAGGATTTGGAGAGGATGATGGAGGGATGGTTGGTGGCATCTTGGAGGAAGGCATAACCATTTCTGATGAGCGAGGCATCTCGGAGGTCATGGAAGTGGGTGGTATCGATGCGGATACGGCCGGGGGCAAGCTGCCCACAGCCGAGATAGAACTCGGCATCTCAGAGCTAGAAGTCATGGTTGACATCATAGGAGAGGACATCTCAGATGACATAGCAGCAGACGATTGAACGAAGGAGCCCGACGGCATAATAGATTCGGGGATTGTAGACATCGACTCCGGCTCCATGGAAGACATTACCATTACGCTGGAGCTATCTAACATGACGGCGCTCGAAATATTCAACGAAGCTACTAAAGTTGGATCGACCTGGGCTAAGCAGGCATGTGCCAGCAGAACAATCGCGACGATGACCCGTAGTGCAGCCATTACGTCAGCTAAACAGCGGCGCTTCTCTCTTCTCTTTACACAAGTTTAACTGCAGAAAGAGCAAAAGAGATAGAGCGGTTGGCTCTATAACACCCCGTAAATCAACTCACTTTAGATGGAGCTAGTACTCAGGTTAGAGCTTCCTCTTTTTCGACGAACGCCGAAGAAGCGCCCTCACGCACGATGTATTATGCGCACGCGCGCGGCTAATCAAAACAGTCTGTCACGTGTTTGGGAAAACCCCTCGTACATACTGCGCATGCCTGAACTCGTTTATTAAAAATCGAGAATTAATGGTGTAAAAACCGACCTGAGGCTTAAAAATTGTAACGGGTATCCACATAAAGTTTTAGGCATTTTCAAAAGTTTCACACTCTTCGATGGCTAGAGTTAGTTTGTTGTAGAGATCAGATTTAGTGCGATAGAGAGGGAGATCCAGTCTGTTGAAACAGGTGTGGGCACTAAATGGAAAGAGGAGAAAAGAAACAATTTTAATACCGCAAAATGAGAAAGTTTCGTTAGTGCAAAATTTCAACATAAGATATTTTAAGTTTAAAAATTTTAAAGTGCACACCAACATACATCCAACACATACTGACCACACGCCAGAATGAAAAATTTTTTTACACCAATACTATTATTATACATATGTGGAATTTTGCACCATTTGAAAATATAGTGTGTAGAGAGCTATGTACACTCCAAATAGCTCAATATTGAAACTACTGTGGAATCTTGTTAAAGTGAGCACTGTTAATAGGAAATACCCTTTTAGTATGAACCACTTACATAACTCTGATCAAGTCCCATCTATAAGCATACACTATACTTTATAAACTGTAGCTACTCTTTTTAAATGAAATTCTAGTTTGTTAAGCTTGTCCTCTGGTGTTCACATTAACAAGGTTCCACTGTATATTATCCTAATAACATAGCATTATAAACTAATTTATTGATTCAATTTTCCAATGAAACATACACTGGTAGAGGTGTCTGTGACTGGTAGGATTCCAATATATCAATAGTAAAGGCCTGTACTGTATTAGACCCTCTCAGTGCTCGGAACCCCTCGAACGGTACGCTGGAGGTTCCTGTGACAAACTGAAGCAATTTCAACTTCTGTTCGTTGCTGTATTCTTCCACCACCTCCCAGAACCAGAGGATCACCTGACTGTTGCTACGGTGACCTAAAACATAAACAAAAATATAAAGCAGTAATACATACAATATGGCTATAAATAGAATCATCAAATAATGATGTAATACATTAATCTATATATGGCATCTATGTAGTGTGGTCAACTATATGTACATAGAAGTGTTGTTCACACTGCACTGCAATAATGGTTTTGTGTACTATAAATAGAATGGACAGTAATGATGTAACGATCTATATATAGAACAAGGCCACACCTCCCCAGTATACGGTATTATTTTTCCAGTCAGTGACGTCAATCTCGGCTGTACCGGCAATCACCCATTCCAGTTCCTGGGAATTGAATTCTGACAGGTAGTCTAGAGGTAACATCTCCAGTAGACCCTGGTGTGGTGGTTTGGAGTTGAGTGAAAGAGGAGGAGGGAGAAGAGGAGAAAGAGAGATAACAAGAGAGTGAGTGTGTTATATTCTCCTATTCCTGATAGTAAAATTGGACCATTTGAAGAGAGGACAGTGCCCGAACTTGACCCTCTGAAGAGAGGACATCACAAAATAGAGTTCACTGTGTTTGAACTTCCCTCATGCTTTAGAGCCTCTTAAGAAAGGACAGGAGAGCCATAGTGTCCTCTCTTCAGAGGTTGTACAGTTCTTACTTTTCTAAAATAATCAGTTTGTTCTTTGACTCCTCTTCCTAGTCTCCATTGTACCATCAGATCAACATACTCTGACCTATTGTCTTCTGTTACACTTATTGTTGCTCCTTTCGGCTTCAACTCTTTCTCCTTCATCTGAGAGGTGGAGGAGGAGGAGGAGGAGTAGGAGGAGGAGGAGGAGGAGGAGTAAGAAAGGCAAAAGAGGATAGTGGTTTCATTTCAAATAACTTTCAAGATGTGAAAACAAAGTTTGTGTACGAAAACATTATCCTTTCAAAATGCATATTATATCAACTATGTACATACAATATACTATTATATATACATATGTACACACACTCTATTACGTAATAGTAAACCATTTTCAATACAAATATTATTGCCACAGAGAATATACAGTTTCTCTTCAACAAAACAAAAACCAAATATCCACTGACCTCTCCAAAGTTGACCTCCAGGACAGTAAAGGTCAACTCGAGTGGCGCGGGGTTATTTTCTAGTACAAATTTTAAACTGTTGTAAAAACTGAGGTCCACTGCTTCTATATCTTGTACTGTGTATGGCCTAGTGGAGGAGGAGGAGGAGGAGGAGAAAGAGAAAAAGAAAGAATAAGTGTGTGTGTGAGAGAAAAACAGACATCTGAAGTGGTACTGCAGTCACTACATTGCACTATGGTGTGCCTGGCTTTGTGGGCCCAGTATAGCACAGTAGTAACAGGCATGAGACCAGAGAAAGAGAGAGAGAGTGTAATAACCTTCCTAGGAGAGACTTATAAACATGTCGAGCAAAGAAAACATCCAGCAGTTGTCCCTGAATGATAGCATATCCCACCAGTCTCCCGGCAAATCTGAACCTTTAGTCAATGACATCATCATTACATCACCACAATAACACAAGGTTCTGTTCCATACCATTTGAGGGCGTCGGCAATGTGTATGGAATGAGGACAGATCTGTAGAGTGTATGATCCCTGTGCTGAGTATTCAAACAGTCCGTAGAATGGATTGAACAGTAGTCTCGAGAGTCTGAAGAAAAATTCTCTCTGGGGCCCTCCGTAGTCTAATCTAGTGGAGTTCAGAACATTACTTTCAAGAAAAACTATTTAGTAGAACATGCTATGAGCATAAAACACACAATACACCTAGAATACAGTAATTTCATGATAGAGTAAAAGGTTTCTGCTAAAGTACATGTTCTACTAAATAATGTGCATTCCTAAGCTAAATATACACTGCATAAACCAGCAATGCACTGTTTTAGTAGCAATATGTGTAAGTGTATAGAACAATCTTTATTCTGAGAAAAATGTATTTTTCATGTCACTCACCCTTCTTCAGTGTCCCATTTGATACTACACCTCTTGCGACGGAGTTTCTCTGCCTTAGTACCCATAATGAAACGAAAAGCATCTTCTAATAAATGCTCCCTCCTCATAGTGGTTCTAACAGAAAAAGAGAGAAAATTTCATGATGGTCTGGAATATGTAGAAGCATCTCATAGGTGTCTATACATAATTAACAGGTTCACAGGAAACTTGTCCACTAGAGAGGGGTTCCACTGAATAAAGAAATACCATGGTGTGCACCATATAGAATTTCTAGTTTCCACTACTAAGAGGTCCACTGTGGTAATATGTCCACTAGAGAGAGGTTCCAGAGAGACTCACTCGAGTTTCCTATTATCAGAAGATGCATATCCATTTCTCTCCAACTTTCTCTGCAACTCCTGGAGCTTCTCAATAAATGCTCGTCCCTCTGCCCCTTTAATTAACACATTATAGTCATGTGACTGTCACATGATCAAGGAGTATTAGACTCACCAGCAGCAGCGGGAGGGAGAGGAGCGTCGGGACGAGGAGGGGTAGCAGGGGAACTATCCATTGAACCAGAGTACATCGAAGAAGACGGAGACCAATCATCTAATTGGATTCGAAGATTAGGCCGCGATGGAGGTGTTCTGTAGCTTCTGATCTCCTCTGCATACCTCCTGTTGGAATTGTAGAGAGAGAGATTATGTAAGTTCTCTGAGACATGGAACATGTGAAATGGTATATACTATACAGTCACTATTGCACTACAATCTAGTGTCCCTGGGCTATATCACATACATATCATGATAGCTTATGGATTTCAAAATACGGCGAAAATTTTAGGTGTTTTTATCATTTCAAGTAAGGCATATAAAAAATTTAGAATTTAGTGCTAAACTGATTGTCCATTGTAGAGAGGTTCCGCTGTCTCGAGTGTCCACTATATAGAGGTAAAATCTAACCTGATGAAATTACTCCAGGTGGTATCCCAGGCTATTCTAGAAGAGATGTTATTTGATGATTGAATCTCCCAGACTATGGCTCTCTCAGTTGGTGTTAGATTCTGTAGAAATACTTCTAGATCTGGTCGCGAGAAGAATCGCATCACTTCATTTTGAGTGGGCACTGAAGGTAGAGAGAGAGAGATAGCTCTGTTCAATAATTGGCTTCTATGGCATATGAAACATCTAAAGTGGTATATATAGTGTTCTATGGTGAGCTCTGGGCTTCATAGGCCCAGTAGGCGCAGGTGAAAGGACCCCCGCAAGTACACATGTTATGAGAAAAAAGAGCCTATATATTGTAAGTGTACAAGTATTGAGCTAATCGTACATAGGAATAACTATGTACAGAGCTCTTATTAGAATAATATATAGAACACATTATGTACATATAATATACAGATTCTCACTTATGACAGGGGTTGAATGACGATCACCCAAAACACCTGGCAGCATTTGTCTAGTGGAACAGAGGAATGGAAACATGAAAACATGAAAACATATCACAATTGGGTCTGATGAACAGAAAGATTATAGCAACTTCAAGAAATGCAGTGGAAAAGTGGCTGGATTTTGAATTGGCCCAAAGAAATAATTATTGAGCTCGCTAGCTAACTATAGTGACCATAGCATTGAAGTACAACCTCATAAATTCAGAGTTTTCTTCCAAAAAATTTTCGATTGATGTCACACTAGCATTGCTCTCCTCAAACACAGAGAACAGCTGACGATGTTGGGGGGATACCTCTCTGAAAACATTGAGACAATATCTGTAGGCTTCATTTGACTGCATATAGTCAATGATCTGCTGCACTGGTACCCCTCCAACTGTAGGAAGAGGAGGAGGAGGAGGAGGAGGAGGAGAAGGAGGTAGAAATAAGTTGGCAATAGAA
>JAODVQ020443358.1:0-10618 GCA_025400075.2 Phenganax stokvisi
CAGGCTGTGGTAAAAGATTTTCCTACTTCAAAATTTTTGGAAATTTTGTCTATAAGGTTAAAGGTCCATTGAATAGTTTTTGTATCTTTATCCTCATCTTTCTATAGTGGTTGAACAAGAGGCTTTGAGTTAAGCTTTTTTTTTCGTTCTGTGACAATAATCGTCCAAACTTTTACACTTTATTATCTTTTCTTCGTTTTTGGTTAGTTTTCCATTGTATCAGGTCTAGATGTTCTATTAGAGATGATCTGTTTGATATTTTTGATATAAGGTCTTCATTTACAATTGTGTAGAAATGATTGTCTTCACAGATAAAACACAATCTTAAGTTTTTCTTGTATTTTCTTGTTCCAGGCGAGGATATGAATGTGTTATAGAATGGGTCAAAGGCATATATCGATGTATTAGTATGGCAATTACTGCGCCAATTGATAAGATCTCTTGTTGATGGTTTCTTTTCCTTATTGTTCTTACCATACTTATTTATTTTTTCACTCAATATGTCCGTATTATATCTCTCGACTTTTTTTTCACCTTTGAGTACCTTGCCTTAGTTCTGCCATGACTGTTGTATAAACTAATAGATCTTTTATCTTTCCAATCCTCTTTTTAGATAGTTCTAAAAATGATGTGTCTATGTTATTGTTATTCATACTGGTGAGTTTGACCTCAAAATAGCAGCATTCTGCTGTTGTCATGGGTTCAGTAGGTATGATATTGGTGTTTGTACATTTTAATATGACCCTGTTTAATTCTTTGATCAATTCTTTATCCTTCTGTAATTCGTTCATTTCTTTTCTCAATTGTGTTTTTTTGTTTATTGATCCATTGTTTTTCATCATTTTTTTCCGTCTTATGAGTTGTTTATGATTTTTTTATTATCTTCTAATAGTTAGACTCGTGTTTATAATCATCCATTCTATTTTTCCAATCCTCAATTTTCTTTTTATTGCTTCCTTTTTTTTATATTTTTTCAATCACATTTTTAGTGCAAAGTTTCTTCGAAACTTTGCAGTATTGTGATGAGTGGCGAAAATTCACATCAGTCATACAGTCAGTCATGCAGTAATACAGTCACAGTGTAAACTTTCCAGGGGTTGTATGCTGATATTTCTCGTGCATATTTCTTTTAAAATGCTAAACAAATCCATCAGCACGTACCCCCGTTTTTGCTTAAATTTTGATGGAACACGTGCTTTGTGCGGCAAAATATATATTGCCACACCAATGGTGGATGCCGTAGGAGTGAGCCAAATTTAACAATCAATCAGAACTTTCTTTCTGCTGCTATATACTTGCGAAATTACTGATATAAAGCTAGACCATGTCATGAGTTTTTTGCAGTGTCAAATGAATTACTATATTCAATAAAACGAAATTTCACGGCGGTCAACAATGAGTTGTACTTGTCGGCTTTAGTATTGAGCTTTTGACCCACTATTGTCATAAATAATACAATCGTTGTGTTAATTTACGGTCAGAGTTGTCAATGAAAGTTATAAGCTCTTGATGTTTCTTGCCATTCTAAGTACTATTTTATGCATACAGCATGAAGACAATGTCAGAACAACATACCGAACAAAACATCGCAAGTGAATTATGTGCTTAAAAAGCTGTGCGATGTCGCTATATATATTGTAGTGTATAAGAATATGATCTAGTAAAGTGAACAGTTCAAGATTCAGACCAAACATCGTAAGCAAACTGCTAGCATATTAGCCGCCAGCTACATGATCAACTCAGAATGCTTGTTTACATGACTGTCTTGACATATGAACCTTAAAATGCCAGTCTTGTTGACGCTGAAAGGAGCGAAGTGTAGCAGCGTACTTACATTCTATTGATAGACATAACTTACAGCATATGATTTACAGTAAACGGGGCTTTGGCTTTTATGCTGTGTATTGACTCAACTTATGAGTACCACTAAGGTAGGACACTTTCCGCCGCATGCATGCTATCATCCAAAGCTACATAGAGCAGAATGTTTCAACTGACATTCCGGATTTGAACTGTATAAAAGACTCCATCGCTCCTATAAAATTGACCCGTTTCATCCTTAAATTCTTTGTCACGAGCCTGTCACAGATATCTTAGTATTATTACCAATATTTACATACAAACATAGCGCACGTGTTAAGTACGCTCGTGTAGTGGATGTGATTGGCTCACTAAATATGGAAATTACGCTTTACACTAATTTTTCATCTAGGCAAACAAAAGGAAATTTCCCAAAAAAACATACCAAAACAAGTAAGACTGCAAAGTTTGGTCGCGAAATGTTATAAAATACGGAAAATATAGCCTTGCAAAGTAGGCAATTTTTGTATACTTTAGTATTACGCGCAGAAATTTGTAACGAAATTAGTTACCAATTTCGGCCCGTAATACAAAAATGTACAAAATCTGCCTATTTTGCAGGGCTACATTTTCCATATTTTACAACATTTCGCCACCAAAATTTGCAGTTTTACTAGTTTTGGTATGTTCTTTCCAGTTGCAGAAAGAACAGTTGCAATTTTCAAAGCTTTTCAGTATGCATGTTCAGCCACGTTTGCCTTTTGAAACTTTGCACTGTCCTTAAGCTTGGATCCCTAGTCCTACTCTTTAACATTTTTTACTGTTCTATCATCATTATCTGCCTTGCAGGATTGTTAAGTATACCATTATCACTTTGTTAGAATCCTTTACATTATAATATTCAATCCTTGCGCTTATAAGTTCTGAGTATGCCTTTCATTTCTACTTGAAGGTTTCTTGTTTTAATTGTGCCCTTTACTCATTAATCAATTGTTTATCTTTAGCTAACCATGACTTGGTATCTTCTTTTAATAAGCCAAGTTTTTGAACGTGGGACCAATAATCTTTATAAGACGATTAGTTTGCAGATTTCTCATCCATTCATCAGCTACTGGTTTCCTAACCTGGTTTTTTCTCTGTTCCAAAAGCATCTTAATTAGTTTCAGCTTGCTAATTTTTAAAGATCTGTTCTATTCATTTCTATATAATATACCATATATAATACTTCTTTAGGTCATGTTTAAATTTAAAAAAAATGAAACGATATGTCTCAATTTGAATCTATCCATCCAACCCCATAGATAAGATAGGTTTATAAATATTGCATTACAATTAATCATGCATTCTATTTTTCAAATCCTAAATCCTACTACTTCTTAAGTGTTTTTCAGTATTAAGATGTTTCCAGTTATTACTTAATGAGTGTTCTCTTTCACGAAATTCACAATACCACATTCTATTAACTAAGCAATGGATTATTTGCTTTCTATTCGCTTCCTTCCTGTCTTCTACTGTACGATACTTTTTAGCTCCTCCTCTTTTTCTTCCCTGTTCTATTTTAGATAATAATATACCTTATACATTATTTTTTTAGGTATTTTTCCGTTTTAAGTAGAAAGGGCACTTACACTCTTTATTATATCCAAGGGCTTTACAAACGACTCCAAACAATGGATCATCAAAAGAAGATCTTGTTGCATTATCTCTCATATCTTTAACATATCTTTTTAGTTTTATACCATGTCTTGATCCCAACCTTATGATATAATAATTACACCTGCTTGTATTTCTACCTTTAAATAGATTATAGGATTTCATTATCCCCACAACATTAACAAAATCAATTGTAATAATGATAACATATTTATTAGTTTATAATCGTTCAACCATATTACAAAACCATCTTTTTTGAGTATGCACTGATGTTTTGCACATCCAAATATTACCAAGCCACCTATTGGTGAATCTGTATTCAGTACCACCACATTGAGAAGAAATATAATTTCCACTTTCCCGTAGAACAATGTTATCTTCACATTATACACACTTATAAGACATGTTCTATCTCTGCAGTATGTTCATTCTTATAAATCCCGGAGGAAATCTCATCAAATCTGTAGCCATATTCAACCGATTTCAATAATTCACTATCAGCAAGATTTCACCCATCTTATATAATATATCACAGAGTTTATTTTCACACGATTTTATACACAATATATCGGACTCCAAAACCAAGACCACCAGTAACTAGGGGATGATAATCCTTCATCTCATTACTTGGTTTATAGAAATCGCTCAATTGTGGTTCTCTATCAAAAGAAACATTGTTACATTGTATTCTTCTAATTTGTCTCAACGTATCTAAAGCCTTTTTAGTGTCTTCAACATGTTTATTAGCATCTTCAACAATCAGTGACATTAAAATGTGGGACACTTGTATCGACAGGGTATTTTTGTACACGGTCTTAAAAAGATCGCTTGCAACCCCCTTTCCCCTGTTACAATGTTGCTTTGTCTGGCAAAGAATGTATCGGCAACCTTATACAAGACAATAGCTTTTAGAAAAAAATAATCCATTTTGGCCTACAACATTATAAAAGGGGGAATGGGGGAATGTTATCTTTTAAAACTGATCAGTCCAATAATTATGTCGCTGATTGTAGTTCTTGCCTTAGTTTTTGTATTCTCTCATGTTGTTTAAACTTCATTTCCATAAAACTTCTCGTGAGCCATAGCTAGGTCTTCAAGTGCTTTATTATGTCTTTTCATCCCAACCTCATAACCAACTCCTGTGAAACTAAGAGCCGCAAATGTGGTTTGGAATATTGATCCTTCTATAGCTGCCATTATGCAATTTACCATTTTTCTTATTTATTTATGTTGTTTGGAATGGATTTTCTGGTAACCATTTTTTCCTGGTGCATATTTAACCAACATACTTGATGCTGTAACACCACCGGCTAATTTTATAATATCTTGCATAGTGCTTGCATCTGTTAGCTTTTCTCCCAGTACTTTCTTTGATGCAATACTAAGTCGAACAACACCCATGGTCACAGGAAAGGCGTCATATGCGTCATTCATGAAATCTTCCTTGTTCATAGTACTCATTATATTATAATGTATGTTTTATTCTATTAGTTAAAGATATTTATATCCTTGACTATTTTTAAACTTATCTTACTTAGATATTCATCCTATGCAACTATTCGTCATGGTTACTTAATGTGGTACTATTTTTTAACTTACCACTACAATATATGCATTTAACCTTAACGTCTCTTGTACTCAACAATCTGAGTAATGATGCTGTCATAATCATTTGGCACAATGCATTTATAATTATTGACTAAATAGGTTTTTAACAGCTCTTTTTGGTCATTAGATAAAATACCATTACCTTTTGGTGTTTTAAGTTCAAAACATAGTCCATTTTATCTTTAATGTAAGTTTTGTATTATTAGATCTGGTTGTTCTTTGTGGTAGCCCTTCATAAATGATCTTAGCCATTTACCCTCAGTATCCTGTAGCCCACCTAATCCAGCAATCATAAATGTGTTAGGGTAGAATCTTCTAATGTAATCAACAACCTTTATTTTTATATTTGTTTCATTCTCTATTTTAAAAACGAATTTATTTGCCCTGTTGAATAATCTGTGTTGGCCATATTCTCAAGTACTAGGAAGAACCTCTGAGAATACCCATTTTTGGAAACCTTGGCTGGTTCTAACTTAGAGCTAAACATTAGGGAGTAGACCCCAGGTTCTGATATCCAGATGCTATGTGGTTGGGCCTTTTTGAGAGGGTTCTGTTTTGGAACCCCCTTTAAATTCTGGTATTCTGTCTTATTTCCAAGGAGTGAACAATTCGTTCCCCCCTTTAGATTGTGGTAGTCTGTCTTATATTCATCATCTACATGATCCAGTATGGCTTTCCTAGGTAATCCATAACTTAATGCTAAGGTGACATCATTAACTTTGAACCAGATATTCTGTTTTCCATCTAAGAGGGTATTGACAAATAGTCCCGATTCTTTCTTCTTGTAGTTCTTGCAAATATCCATAATTTTATAAAATACACATATATAAGATCTCCTTAAATATTTTTTATTATTTAAGTTTATAAACAATCCTAAGTATTACCTGTATGGGGATCTTTCTGGATATTAACATATTCTAAGTCTAGTTTCTCTTTAATTGGCTCTAATCTTTCAACCTATCTTTGTTCATCCTTTCTTGCATAATACAATGAACCAATTGTGGTTACGACCCCAGTAGCTCCAACTATAAATCAATAATTAATATTCCAACTCTCTTTTTCTTTTTTCTGTTTCTTTTCAGACTCTACCTTTTCAAGCATCTTTTTCTCTCGTGCAGCCTTTGATATGGCACCTAGGCGTTTTCGTACCTCGACTCTCTTAAGGTTCTTCTCTTTTTTCTTTGTTGTTATCTTTGGTGCTTGCATATAAACCTTTGGTGTTTCTGCCCTCATCTATATTGTTACGTTCGTTTTATTCCTAGATTGTCTGTAAGCAACTTTATATATAGTCTGATAATAACCTCGTATTATATATCTAATAGTTTACACATATGAGAATTGAGCTTAACTCTATCCCAATTGGTGTGAATGCATTGTATTGGTTCTATAGAAATAGAATTATTAAGTCGAGACAGATGAGAGAGTACCACCAAAAAGTCAAAAAACATATTGATAATCTACCAATTATTAATATGCTTCAGGGTAATATAGAGCTCTATTTAGAATTCCATAAGCGAAACGTAATCGTGATCTTGACAATATGTTGAAGATTTTGAAAGATTCTCTTCAAGGTTCGTTATTTGAAAATGATAAACAGATTGTAGAGATGCACGCTAAAAAGATACAAAACCTTTTATTTACTAAGACCATTGCTTATACAACCCCAATTTAATTTTACTCACTTTTAGGAGATCTGTTTATTTTTTGGTTTATACATTGGGTTATCAGACATTTGTGAATCCTCAATATCTTCCAAGACACTTTCCACCTTATCAGCATTTTCTTGCAACATAGTGCAAAAGATCTTAGCCTAGTAAACAACTTTCTTACTTTCATTTTCGTTTAAAGTACCATATGTTTTATGATATTTATCAGCCATTCCATTTATAGGAGGAGATAATTCCATAACAATATCATCTGAAACTTTGAAATCAGTTAAGAATAATGCATCGTCATATCGTACCAAGAGCTGTGTCTTCAACCAAAAAGTTCGGTTCTTCCAGTACTTTTTTCATCACCGAAAAACTTTATGGAAAAGAACCGATCGTTTCGGTATAAATTTTCGTTTAATGCCCGCCCAATTACAGGCTGTAATGCATGGGAAATGACAAAATGCAAAATATTCACCGTACTTAGCGCCCAAAAAGTTAATAATTTACTTGTGGTAGTTATTGTTGTTTACTTATTTTTAATTTTTGAAAAATGAGTACTCTATGTTGATGAATAAATTTTAATTTTTCTTACTATTTACAGTCTTCTGAGATTTTACAAATTTACAATTTATAAATTCATCTATTTAGTAAACATGCTGGACACATAGCCATATATGAGTTTATATATCTATTTTTTCATTTGAAAACACCCCAAACCGAACCGAGGTGTTTTCATTCGAAAAACACTGGTACCGAGATAAAATTTTCGGAACCGCACAGCACTAATGGTAACCTTCTTTAAATACGATCCTTACTGTATTACTATCTTCTTGTGTGAGGTGTAGTCGAATTTACATGTCTCAACTTTATTAGTTATATCACTTTTTGGTATATATAATTGTATTAAAACACCTGAACCACTTATAAAACCAACACAATACGGGTTCATTGTCACACTTCCTACTACACAACCTTTAGCCGTCAAATCAATACTAGAGATATTAAGAGAACGTTTAATTCTCCTCAATCTATTGTATTTCTGTTTATAACAAGTGTACAATTTAGTATAGTACTTATACGATCTTTTAAGCTTATTTCCTTCCTCCTCTGATACATCGTTAGAGATATGATTATGATCCATAACCTCTCTCATATATTATATGTCATATATCATCCTGTACACATAATGTACGCAGGCCTGCAAAATGGTGGCATAATGTTAATGGGATCTTCAAGACCTACTGTATCTTTGTTATCCTTTCCTCATTACCCTCAGAACTTCCAACATTTGATTTGTTTCTTTTTCCTTGCTTTGCATATTCAACAATATCTGTCATAGGGCCCAGACTACTCTAACCACTGATTCTATGAAAATGCAGTGGTAATTGTCTTATGTTCAGAGTGATATCAGAATTTCCACTACTTTTACTGGTATATGAATTATTAAGATCTTTACCAATTACGAACTTATTTCTTAAGTTTGGTGTGCAATTAGTTTTATTACATAAGCTCCATCTTTTTGGCACCTTAACACCACTCCACATGCAAATTCATCCTGTAGCCACTGCAAAATTTAGAATTCCTAAAGGAACAGCTTGATAGTTAATATTGGGTGTTGCTAAATTCTTTATTGCCCAATTACTCATATCTATGTCACCTTTCATTGTTTCTCTGGATAAGTCTAGTTTGTTTTCAATGTTTTTTCTGTCACTGTTTCATCTATATAACTATAAAGTAGATTCATATATATTACCATAACAAAGCCTAATAGGGACACTTCCCCCTGTCACCAGGAATAATGCTAGTTTTTGCTAACTTCAAGCTTGCATAGGCTGGTTAGTTCAACTCTGATCAAGGGACTCTATCTTTCAAGTTTTATTTGATAATGCGATGAATATTACAAAGTTACAATAATGATAAACTGAGCGTAAAAATAAATTTCCGTTCTGCACCTGTTAGCACAATAATTGTACTTCCATTCCGTCAATCTCCGTCATAACGTTCTATGTTCAATCTATGGATTCCCCAAAACTCCCTCACTCTCAACTTAACTTCGTCTTTCTATGTTTGATTTTTATCTTAGCTATATCCGCGCTTGTCAGCCGACAGTCGTGCCCTTGTGTTTGCCTGCCTTATCTACATCTGCGCATTTACACGATTAATTACGTTTCTCTTATCATTATGTTTTACATTATCTTAAATATTGCTGAGTAGATATGACGCTATCCCCCTTTGATTCGCCTACGAATCAACCAAGCATTTTGTTTTCCATCGCGAATCTATAACTGCTGCGCGCTTCGGATTGCTTCTAAGGATGTCGCTTCAATTTTTTAGCTGTTTTTTCCTATCTCCGACTGAACGTTCGAGGGTGGCTCTTATCTCTAAGGGGTATAGTTTTTAAATCAACATGGAAATGTGTAAGTGCTTACCCTTGGCAATGATTCTCACCTCAGTGCCTCTAACTATTTCTTCTTTACCTTTGATTACTCTTTTAACAACAGCTGTCTTGCACAGCGACCGCTTCTTACCTTCCTCATACACTATCACGACATCTCCCTGTTGTATTGACTGCTGCTGTGCTATACTGTTTTCTTGTGGAATTCTCTTAGGTCTGTTAAATATTCTTTCCTCCATCTATTCCGGAAATGTGCTAATCTAACAGTTAAATATCTTAGTCTTCTAGTACAGCTACTCTCATTCTCCTTTTCTATTGCTTCATCTGGTAAAGTTTTTAAGCCGATTACCAGAAATTTGGGACAAGATGGCGTGCGCAACTAAATAGTGACTAATATAAACTATGACGGGAATACAAAAAATGTAAAAATTTCAGCGGTTATCGTTTAGTTTTCGCCTGATCGCAGCTCGATATTTTCGTCTCATCAACTAAGCTATATGTTGAACTCAAAAGCTTAAACTTACTGACAGTTCTACATGGTTCCGAATATCAAGATATTTTATTCACCGATTTCCCTTATTTTCCCATATACAACATAGTAATATTGTCAAACTTAGAGCAAAACATGTCCTATTTTTTCATCAACGTTTACGAGTTTTGACAATCGCAGCTCGCTCTGTATTCCCAAGAGTTCAAACGAAACAAAGATCTCATAAAAGCTGAGTTCTATCTAAAGTACGTTGGTTCCAAAAGCGTTTTAATCTTGCTATTTTTGGTCTTTTCGATAAGGTATCAAAATAACCATTTTAACTACTTTCACGGCTCAAAATGACCAAGAGGACCATACAGAAGACCAAATGAACGTATCATGCTTATTGAAGCCGCCAAGTTTTCTTTTTTATTATCTATTCCGGTCGGCACTAGATCATAGACAAGATAGGCACATATCTGCGCCTGATGTAAATGCTGGTCAGCAGCGTTGCTATGCGCAATTTATGTTAACACAGGCCGTGAAAATTAAATGCAGCACTTTGAAGTATTTTTGAAGCACAATGGTCATTGTAGAAGTCGGTGGAACTCGATATAGGGTGAAAACAAATATTTGAAAAGTTGGGTTGGAAAATCTTAGTTGGGAGACGTGATAGTCTAAAAATACATGATTCGTCTTATACAATGAAATTGTCCTGAAATAGTATCTAATGTATTTGAAAGTAGTATACTGAAAATCATAATTTTAGTAGCACTACGTAACACATATTCTACGACGAGGAGTTTCAGATACAAAGGAGTAAAGGTCTAGAATCAGCAAATCAATAGGAACAGATACAAAGTAGACGTCTTTCTTGACTATACGTTTATTTTATTGTTATGTTGTAGTAGTTTTACTTGTAAAATATTCCACGCCGCTATGACAAACATTGTTATTACTGATAGGTTTTCGTGATTAGATAAAATTAATAGACACTCACAGAATTATGTTCAAACTAAGTGCATATATTGTTGTATATAT
>JAODVQ020443575.1:0-10615 GCA_025400075.2 Phenganax stokvisi
GTCGAAAGCCTTCCGGAAGTACGCCGGGCTCATGCGTTCCAACCTCAGGTGAAGCACAAAAATAGACCTTCGTTGTAATCTTCGGATGAACAAAGAACAAAGATAACAAAGGACCATCTCTTGGCACAGTATGCCAATACTTGTCTTGGTGATTGTTTCAGGGCAACCTCCGTTCGAGCTGGTCTCAGCAGCCACAGCGTTGGAAGATTTCGCTGATGGCACCTATGCGGCTTCCCCTCTCTTGGACGTGCTATGGCCAGGGACTAAACCGGTTTTCATGCCAAGCCAGGAAACTGTGAATGAATGACTTGTCCGAGGGCCTTGCCATATGCTGGG
This sequence comes from Phenganax stokvisi, assembly GCA_025400075.2. NCBI lineage: Eukaryota > Metazoa > Cnidaria > Anthozoa > Malacalcyonacea > Clavulariidae > Phenganax > Phenganax stokvisi. The sequence continues at coordinate 337 of JAODVQ020443575.1, forward strand.
CCATCTCTTGGTCCTCCAGCGCCGCCTGTCTATCACGGTCGAAATCTTGATGCTGTGGGGGGCTCACACCAACGAAATAGGGTGTGTGTGTGATTGCCACCAATTGAGGCTCCCAATGAGTTGCGCATGGTGAGGCAAGCGCCGGATAGGGCTGAAGCTGCAAGGTACAACGCAGCAAAGCGTCGGCAGGCCTTGTCGAGATTGTACAAAGCAGCTGCACGGCTTTGGGCCGCAGGAATGCCTTTCGAAAGGGCACGACAAATTGTGTCGGAGGCATTCGAGGCAACGGAGACATAGATTTAGGGTGTGGGGGTAGCGCACCCACTTTCGTGATGGATGATGTCATATGATGTCGAAATATGTCGAACAAGTTTTAGATATAATAATCAACAAGAGTTCATCGTATGTTGATTGTTTGTGGATGTTTATTTAGTGGAGATCGTGGCATATCATCCTGGGCTTCACTAGTGCGTGGGTTTTCTGCGAGCTGGAGACCCACATGACCACTAGCGCTGATTTGTATGGGGTGAGGATGTGTGAAGAACTGGAGAGGTTTTGTGAAGAATCGGATAGGTTTTGTGAATGGCCCTATATTCACAAACAACCTATAGCTGTGCAACCGGTGGTTTGTGAAGAATCGGGTCGTCATTCTTCACAAAACGGGTAGGTTCCTGCAGGATCAATGTGATTTCTGAGAAACCGCTGGAAAAAAAGATGCTTTTGCTTTTTGACCATAGGTTTTGTGAAGAACGGGGTCGTCTTTCTTCACAAAGAAGCTGCTTGAAAACACAAACCACTTTGTGAAGAATTGTGCATTCACAAATCCATAAACATGTCAACTCTTTCCGTCACAGAGTTCTTCACAGAGATCTCAAATTCCCTGAGCAAATTCCTCGAGAGTTTTCGCATCGACCAAACAGATCGAGCAAACAGTGGCACAGTGTGAAAGGTGGATTCAAGACTCGACCATTCGATCGACCGTTCACCATCCTGCCCTTCCGTCTCGGCCCATCGCGCCAGGGCATGGCGCCGAAGAAGCGGACGTCTGGCGGGAGCGCAGGTGGAGGGAAGAGGGCAAAAACCGACACCCCCGCCATTCCACCTGATGCTGTAGCTCTACCACACTTGGCGTTGTTTGAGACTTGGTCGTTTCTTCACCGCACAAAGGGGCAAAGGATTGCAAATTCTTTCTTTGGTATATAATTTGATAACTATACACTATAGAAACATATTTATATTTGCCTGACATTATATGACTATGTTCTCGTGCTTCGGAAGCTCCATGTTCTCAGGACAACGAACCTGAAAGAGAAAGGAATCACCGTCGACACTTTGCTAACACAGAAACTCGCTGACCAGGTGCGGGTCCGGGGTCTGATGGAAGAACCAAAGATCGAAGATACGTCAAAACATCAACATACCATAAAACACCCAACCATGGCAAGAGTGTTCTAAGTATTTTGTTCTGCTACTGAGAGGATGAAGCTTTGAAGTTCTACAACTTTGTCGATACAGAGTTTCCTCCTGTCGCAGGGGTGTCTTGCACTTAGTTGGCTTGCTAAACTTCAAGCGTTCACCCCTGTGATTTTTGCTTGCATCAAGGTCGTACTGCAAGAGTGATGACTTGCTGCGGGAGGGGAGCTGGTTCTTGAGACCGTGGCAGCTCCCGTTTCGATCCGACTATGGATTGAGAGGGTGTGCAGACCCAGCTGGGTTCTCAGGTGGTATGTTCATTGTGAAAAATCATTGTCTTGAAGTTCTTTCGAGGTGGACCAACATTCACTGAGTCAACTCATGCTCCTTAACGGCCTGGCCACGGACCCAAATCGTCCAGGAACAGAAAAGGTGACCGCGACCCTAGTGCAGCATGCTTGGCTTTCTTCACCACAGGCAACCTTCAAAAGTTCGGACACTGAAGGTGGTGTTCTGGGGTCAGGGTTGGCCATGCCTGGCCAAGTGTTCATGGTGAAAGGGTGGAACCGATCGGTTTGCGCCGTTGGAATCCTCTATGCCTGCTATGATTGCCCAGAGTTGCTGAAGGCCAGCGCTTTCGGGAGTCGGGGCTACAGTTTGTTTGCAATTGAACTTTATTGGAAGGCCTTGCCGAAGGACATTGTCCAGCTCTTCCCTTAGTGACTTAGTGCTGCCCAGTAGTCTCAGACGCAGCGGCTGATTGCTACCCAGGTCATTTTGCACAATACACGCGAATGCCGTGAGCCCTCAAGCAACAGAGATCGTAAACGTGAACCGAGGACATGTTCAATTCACAAGTTGACAATGCCCCAAAACTCTTTTCAAACCGCTGACAAAACACAGTTGGGGCATTTGCACCATACAGGAGTCACCTTGGGATCCACATCGATCAGGAGGCGTCCAAACGCGTTTAATCTAGTCCACCAGTTGGAGTACATGATGCGGGCTGGCATCAGCAAGGAAGGTGTTGTGGCATCACTGGAGGCATTGTTCGAAGTGGACTGTGTGCGTTTGTTGAAAGCTTGTCACACAATGCTTATGGTGCTGTTAGTGTACATTCCTTAACCGAAATGTATCAGGCGCATGACTCAGTGTCTCGATTTGCAAATGCGTACTCGCTCGGAAAACAAGAAAGCACAGCCGCGGTAAACCTCCTTCACCGAGTGCCCAAGAGTGTGAAGGCCATTCTCACGGACTATGTGAGGAGTGCAGAGTTGTGTATTGTTCAAAACCATTCAATATTCAAAGTGATACATCAATACAGAATATGATTTGGAGTGTGAATGTTCCTTTTAATGAAGCCATTTGCTGGGAGGAGGTACAGCATGCCGAGGTCCTTGACGCACGACTCCTTGAGCGCATCATTGTTCAATGGAGGTTTCAGCACTGGAACCGGATCCTTTGGTGCTTGGAAAACAATACTGACAAATTCGGAACCACTTTTATGCTTGTTGCTGGAACGCATGGACTTGGATTGGAATGCGCTTCCTCCCAAGAGTCGGAAGGCATTCAACGCTAAGGACATTGACCTTTGGCTGCTTTCTAGCTTGTACATGCTTGTTCTAGTTGCTCCTAGTGTACCTTCCTCCCTGATCGGACCGCCCTTCCAATGGCCTCAATGGCCTCCTTCCAAGGAAACACTGCAAAGGACCTGCGGCGTCTTTCTGGCATGCGTCGAGACCTTCTATGGTTTGGTCCCAAAAGCATTTGGAGATGCGGCAATGGTTGACATCAAGAAAGCGTTCTTTGGTAACGAAATGATCAACGATGAACGACACCCTGGTTTTGTGTTTGACATCGGTATTTGAACCACACCTCAAGCTTCGGCTGGACCGAATCAAGCTCACCAAACCAAACCATGAGAAATAGAAATCATGAAGAAGCTTGAAAACACACTTCTGCCACATGTAAATTCTTTTGTAGTTACTACTTCTTGAACTCAGGTTCACTTTGCGCCATGGGGACGCAGACTTGGCATCCCTCCTTGAGACTTCAGTACCACCTTGCGAGATCAACAAAGTTGCTATTTTTGCGTGCCATTTGGCCAAGTACAACGCTGAGGTGGGCACATCTGTAAACCACGGTGAGGCTTTTGCCATATGCTTTGATGTCCACCCAGACATGTGTTTCCCATGTGTCCAAAGAAATCTTGGGCTTCAGGCGGAGAAGAAGAACCATGAGCGATCTGTGGAGTCCTTCGGTGGCAGGTGAGTTGTGAAACTTTTGGGCTTGGGAATATGCTGAGGGTTTTGGCTTGAGGGAAGTCATGGACAACGAGGCTGTTGAGGGTGCTAGAGGCTCAATTTCCTTCAAAGCCTTCTGATGGTTCCAAGGTTGTCGCAGCAGCTCTTGAAAACGAATTGGGAGCATACGCAACTTCAAATGGAATCAGACCTGCGGAAGCTGAGTGAATGGTCGACTAAGTTCGACACCTTCGCAGCGCAACAGGCTGCTTGCAAGTTCAAAAACTAATGATTGTAAATTTGGGGTGTGTGTGTGTCACTGCACAATAAAACGACACTAACCTTGATGTGCGCACGCTGCACCAGGGGATGCTCGATTGGAAACATATCCATGAGCGCTTTCAGCGAGGAAAGGTGGCCGTGGATGAGATCATGCAGAACAAACACCGTCTTCTTCACTTCCCCTCGCTGAACTTAGCGCATGCCACTATCGTAGAGATGCAAGCCGCCATGGGGCCAACAGGGTTTCTCAGCCATTTTTTGGTTCCCACATGTCAACCCCCCATGTTGACACGGTTTGATACATTTGGCACCTAAGGCTCACTTTGCTGATTCTGGATGCCACACTCTGGCCTACACGTGCCTGTGTTGCAAACCTTGGCGCAGTCTTACAACTCTTATCGAATCTTTCCATGTCCAGGGCTTCAATGAAACATTGTCCCTACATGTGCCTACTGTTCTCCAGGAGCAGTTGCGATCGACGAGGCCCTCCTGCTGTCCCAAACCGTTTGCTCGGGAAGCATGAATTCCATGGTTTGGGTTATGATGCCACAATATTACACTTCCACGAGCAAGAACACGGTCCTCAAGAATAGACGGCTTCTTGAAGACAAGCTGATCGGGCGCCTTGCCAAAACCTTGGAACGCCAAGCAAGAGTGATGCAAGAGGGTACAGTGGTGGTGCACTTACCCAAATACTATTTGGGATGTTTTGAACGCTGTTTCCGAGGCACATGGATGTATACGAGGTATCTCTCAACTACGCAGATGCTCAGCACCAGGGAGACAAAAGGAAGAAATCCCAGCAATGCGTCTTGTCAGAAGGTTTTGAATGCAAACCATGAACCCGGTTGCTCAAAAGGATTCTTCAAACAAGTTTTTCTCTCTGAGCCTGGTCTTTGCCATCAATCGGGGTTGGTTACAACATATCAGGTTTGGCGGCTTTGAGCATGGGTACCGCCACGGCTGCTGCGTTTGCAAAAAGCAAGGCTCTACAAGGCACGATCTTCGGGGTTGAGAGGACGCCAGTGTCCAGGCTACAGAACCCTGATCCGGACCATGCCTTGGCACCACATTGGAGGGTTACTTGCAACGGTTCAGAACTGTGTTCAACATGTTTCAACTTTGGTATATTTGAAGGATGATGTTTCCATGCGTTTAAAGTGTTTAACTATATAAATTGCCCAAACTGTAAACAAAAAAACAACTGTGAGGTACAGCAGAGGGGCATTGGCGCAACCGAGCAATCATTGAGAAACTGCTGGAGAACATGGAAAGCGGGAATGGTTCGTCGGTGCCGGTCCTCGTCGTCGACTTGCTTCCAAGCAGGTGCGGGGTTTGAAACATATGCGCTACAAGCTCGGGGCCCTGTATACCAAACCACCACAAAAGTCTGGGGGATTACACTCCAGATTGGCAAAACAGGGCTGTGAACCCCTTAGGTTTTCGGAGTGGTCCCTGGCATGCTGGGAACTTCAGCGCGACTTCCTGACCAGCTCCAACCCCTCCTGGGACATGCGCTTCTTTGCGGCGTACCACTCGGACCAAAGCTCCGACCTCGAAGGCTGCCGGGAGAAGATCGTGGGAAAAGCAGTCTCTGATTGGTGGGACCAGTGTGCTGATGCAGGGCCCAAGTCAAGGGCTACAACCGCATTCAGCGAGCCTCTTCCTTCTCTGGAGTGCTTGACTGTGGTTGACGGGGAGGTGAAGAGCTTCGGGTCCAGTTCAAACTGTTTTCTTGTTGTCGCCAATGTCAAAAGGATTGTCTTGTTTTTAGAAGTCCTTTCTCACCAGAACGTGTGCGATATAAGGATCCCAGATTTGCTGATCCAAAAGTACTCGTCTCTCCAGAACGATGCAGCAAAGAAAACGATCGACTCATGCGTGGCTGACCCAAAAATCACGCAGTCCCTCAAATCGTGGCACGCAGGTTCTGATTCAGGCAGGGGGTCCGAGCCAACGGCGAGGACTCTGGCATCGCCAGAGTGGGATGGATCTCCACCTTGGAACCACCGAAAGAAGGTGGACTTCGAGCAGGTCTCTTTGAGCAGCTTTGAAGCTGGAAACACGTCCCCTGGATGGTCAAAGGAAATGATTCTTTTTTTGTGGAGTTGATGGGAAGCCCTCACAGTATGAAGGACCCATGACAAAACCCCACCCAAACTGGTTCTGATCTGAGGATAGATGCTGCGGCTACGTTGGGCCGGTGCAACCAGGTTCAGATTGCCATCACATCTACTGGGTCCCTCTGGTTGATCAACCGTGAGCCCACTTCAGTCCGGCTTGCAGCTGGAGAGCTGTTCGGCTTTAATGTGGGGACATTCGCTGAAGTGCTCTCAGGCAAGTGTCTCCAAATTTTAACGTTTGGGAGGGTCTGGGGTGCTTTGACTTAGCTTTTGACATCTTTAGAGTCCTTTGTTCTTTTGTGAGATCTTTGGATTTCCCTTAGATGGTGCGGCCACCTTGGACAACGCCATCGCGTGGGTCCTTGCTTGCGACAAGCAGTTGGTGTCGGTCACCAGCAACACTGGCAAGGAGCTCAAGTCGATCGCTGAAGCTTTATGCGACGTCACAAAGTCCCGTGGCGTCACAGAGATGAGGATGGTTGACTACACCATGCAGCCTTTGGAGAAGGCGCAAAGTTATATACAAATGTCACTGTCGGCTGTTTGCATTGAAAGGTGTTGATAGGTTAAGACTCTATAAAACTATATAGTTTGTAATATCAAAGAAGCATGATATTGACTTATTTTGTTGGCGCCCCTTGCCAGATTGATCCAACCGGCGTGCCAACTCCACTCCAGTACCGCTACAAATTGACTCCGGCGATGAAAGTCAACAGCTTTCGTCCAAAGGAATTGCCGAGTGAGTTGGACAAGTGCAATCTCCGTGGCAGTCAACTCGGCGCCTTTTACAACAATCGTTTCCAGAAGCTTCCACGGGCAAGCCATTGTGATGTCATTTGGGAGGCTTGAGAGGGATGAAAACTTTAGATGTTATGCCAAGCCTTGAGTCATCAACCATGATAATATGTGTTCAACTTCCATCACACTAGGGACCAAAAGAGAATACCTTTTTCGGCCCTATGCAGGTCAGTGTTGGCAACGAGGTCCCAGCAGTGATCACTCCGCTCAAGCCCAAATTCTATTTGCTTTGCGCCACCGAGATCAGTGGCGGCCACTGCATCCAGCTGAAATGAGGTCTGGGTGATTCTCCCGTAGGTTTGTGTGTGGGGGTTGAATGGCATAGTGGAGGGCTTAGGGAAGCGATGATTGGTTTCACCGGTAGAAACAATGTCAAAGTTGTTCCCATAAAATCTAGCTCAAAACTGGGCTCCTCCAGGCCATTCCCATTTTGGGTCAAGTGACAACCAGGATGGCACAAACTTGTGTGAACAAGTGTGTCAACACCTGATTCGGCTCTCGAGTTTCGAGATCTCAAATCGGGGCGCCGGGCTGCAAGGTGTACGATGTTCGAAGCACTTCAAACCTGTGCATGTGGCGGCAAGTGCTTCAATAGTTGTGAACAGTCTCACCTCGATATGTTTGCTACCCAGAAGTTCTTTTTGTTCAAGGGTATCATGAGTGGATACAGCTATTTGGTGGGAGCCATGGTTCTGCAGCCTGTGGATGCTTTGTCAGACGACGAAGCTCCAGCCCCAAAGGCAAAACCATCCCCAAAGCAGAAAACCCTACCTAGGCCCAAAAAACCTGCCGAGAAGAAGGCTGCTGCCAAGCCCAAATTGAGTCCTACACCCAAAGCTTCACCGAAGGAAAAGGCTAGTTCTTCGAAGGCTGAGGCTTCTCAGCTCCCAGTCCAGGGCTCCGACGCGCGAGTGATGAAGAGGCCATCGGCATTGAGGCCGCCGAAGGAGCCTGGAACAGAGCCACCGCCGAAACGCCCTTCGATTTCGAAGGGATTGTACAAGAATGGCATGTACGGTTTCAAGGTCAATGGCAAAGAAGTTCTCAAAGCCACTTGTTTGAACATGTTTGAACATTGCAATTGCAATAGCACCGGTCTGATGACATCAACTTGTTTGTGATGTGTCAAACATGGTCAAACCTGTCTTCGTCCATGGTTCTTGCTCAGTTGAAACCGGTGGATGGCCTGGATGCCACGCAGTTGGAAGCCATCGCGGCGGGACCCCCAAGGTCAAACATCTACTAAAAAACAATGGAAAGTGTGCACTAATCTACCCACTAATCCACTCTAGTTATCATCTAATTTAGATTCTGTTTTTCAGGTGGCAGTTCGGGATGAGCTTGTACAAACTGGAGGTGATATTCAAGCTGCTGGCCTCTTGAAGGTGCCGCAGCATATCCAGTGAACTGTTTGTGGTGACCATGGTCCACAGGGACATTGCTTGGGATCATGTCTCGACCACTACCCTTCTTGGGGTCTTGCCCAGGAAAAGATGGTGATGGCCGCCATTGCCCAGTTCAACGATCCTCCCCCGGCTGAATTGGATGATGCCGCGGCCGACTTGGAAGGGGGGGAGGAAGAAGCTGGAGAAGATGATGACATGATTGACTAGGTGGGGCATCACCTGGAATGTTTGATGGTGGTTGACATGCCATGCCAAGTTCCGTCGACTTCAAACACACTGGTTCATCAGTTAGTTCATCTTGAGCCATTGAACCAGTGCGCAGGCCACTGCGACTACCGTTGCGGGAGAGAGCTCTTCATCGTTTTTGGCCAGACTTGGACTGTTCACTTCTTTTGAAAAAATGTCATACACTCTCGACGCTGGGTACATGCATGTGACAGTGAAGCTCACAAGTACAGGTCTGGCCGTAGAGTTTCAGACTTTGGAGTGGACAGACTCAAGAGTTGGAAAATTTCCGTGCTCAGTTCCTTGAAAGCTTCAAGTGTATTTCGGACGTTCGGAAAACAACTGGTCACAAACACATGTTTCGCAACTAACAGGGAAACGTTATCACGTGTGTGTTTGTGGGTATATTCAGGTGTGGCTAATAGTGTTTTTGTGTGTGTCTGTGGCCCAGGCCAATGTGCAGCAAACAATGGAACAAGCCATGTTTTGAAAGCATTGTGATCACAAGCTTGTTACTTGAATCAATCAATGTGCAGCCCATGTTTTGAAAGCGTGGGGTCGAAAGCGTGGCACTTGAAACAAGCAATGTGCAGCCCATGTTTTGAAAGCGTAGTGATCAAAAGCTGCGTGGGAGCACAGCCCATGTTTTGAAAGCATGGTGATCAAAAGCATTGTGAGAGAGCATTTTGCCAAAACCCTGGATGCACAGCAAAACCCTGAACCAAGGGAACAGCAAATTTTTCCTAATGGCCAACATTCAGCGAATAGCTCCGGGTTCCACGAATGTCCTGGACCTTCCACGATGCTAGCAGACTAGGTTTTAGCAAAACTCTTTCTGCGCACTGCCAAAAATTGCATATATGAAGTTAATGCATCAAAAATACATTCCACGAAGCTTTGGGAAGGTTTGTGGGTATTGGGCGCAATCAGGTTCCCTAATGGCCAACATTCCGCGAAACGTTCACGAGGCCCCGGTTCTATGAATATCTTCGTTCTACGATGCTAGTAGACTAGGTTTTAGCAAAACTCTTTCTACGCACTGCCCGTCCGCTTGCGTCTGAATGAAAGCTTACCGGCTTTCAATAACATACCACTACGTGTTGAAAACAACAAAGAACTTGCGCACGACTTGTAGTGATGGCCTCCAACCCACCAGCAACAGCCAAACCCATCAGCTTCAAGCTCTGAAAAAAATTGACCTGCAACTCCTCAGTGGCTTCCGTTTGCCTCTGAATGAGAGCCTGCGGCCCAAAAAAATATAATTGTTTCACCGTGTGTTGAAAACAACACGCAAGACTCGTAGTGATGTCCTCCAACCTACTAGCCTAAAATCAGCAGCTTCGAGCTCCAAAAAAACTTGACCTGCAGCTCCACTCGCTTCGGATGTGAACATCAGTGGCCAATCAAGTCGCCAACCTGTACCGGCGCACATGCACATGTCTTCTCGAGCTTTTTGTCTTTTGTCTTTCCTGGCAAGCCAGCAAAAGAAGAGGAGAGCACTTGACAAGACAAGCCCTTGCCTTCTTTTCCTGGGTCTTAGTTCCCCCAGCGCCCCGGAATGGCCAGGTCCAAACCGAGTTTGCACGCTGGGGGCTCTTCACAACACTGGGCTGCATTTTGATTCCTGCAGGTCAAGATTGTGAAGAACCATCAGCCCTTTTTCCCCAAACCGTTTGCTGTTCGGGTTCTATCTCAGAAAAACAAGCTGGCCACACTTCCCGCGCCCCTGATCTGTGTCCAGGCCTTGTCTCTTGTTCTCAGTGGCTGGGCTCTGCGTCCAGGCCTTGTC
>JAODVQ020443682.1:466-10615 GCA_025400075.2 Phenganax stokvisi
TTTGGCAAATTCCTGGAGACCCTTGAGCACCAGGAGCTGCACCGCTTGGTGCTCCAGAAGCGGCGCGATCACCTGGTGCGCAGCTTGTAGGGCTTTTGTGGCGCCTTGGACAGCAAACTGCTGGAGGTTCTGTGAAGGGTCTGGGGAAGGAGAGGATGTTTTGAAAATGTTTGAGATCGAATGAAAGATGAAAGATGTATTTGCTGGTACTTGTAGGTGTACCTTAGACTTCCAGTCAGAATTAAAGTTTGGACATGATGTTTTTTGCGCCTGACGAAAAACGCCCCCTGCAAACAGTCGTGGGGCTGAGACATTTCAATTGTGTGGAGTGTACTGTGCGGAGTGGTAGCTCGAGTTTGTGTTTTTGTTTCTTGTCTTGTGACAAACTTGCCCAGTACAAACTATGTGCGAATGATTTGTTGCCACTGCCAATATCATTATATATAAGGAGATTTCCCTACGAATGAGATAGATTTCGTCGCATTTGAGACTCGACTGGTCAGCCACTCCACATTGCAGCAGGTCTGGCCCAGAGCGGTGATGCCCCAGCCACATGATGGAGGGGATAGGAGGCTTAAGTTACCTGGCATGCAATATGCTTGAAAAGCATGTTGCACAAACTTCATAAACTTAACTTAGTGTTGAGTTATCCAAGTTTTGATTGAGGTTTTTCCAATCATGTCGTGTGAATGCCCCAAAGACATCTTCTTCAAGAGTATCAGATGATCCAGCCGAAGTTCTTGTTTCTGGTCGTGGAGTTGATAATTCTGTTTCTTCATCTTCAAGACTATCAGATGCTTCAAGACTATCAGATGCTTCTTCGACTTCAAGACTATCTTCGGATCATGGCAGTACATGGATCGAAAAAGATGTACGTGAGGCCTTTCTGAAATCTTTAGTGCCACAGGCATCAAGCCAGTCAGGTGCTTCCTTGGCGTCAAATCAGTCAAGTGCTGTGTTGGTCAACCCTGAAGGCCAAAGGCCAGAAGTGAAAGTTTGCAATTTTTCACTGGAGGGGTTGTTGGAGTTCAAATGTGATCACGTCGAACACACAGCACACAAGATGACCCCCAAAGCTTTGCCAGCAAGACCGAACTACGACAATCGCAAAAGAAAGTTTATGGCGATCCAAAGGGAGGAGAGAAAGAAGCAGCTTTGTTTTGACTTGACATACTTTTGTATATTTTGCTGTGGGTTGGGAGCTGGTGTGTGCTTGATCGGTCCGGCCTGTATGAAGCATTTGAGTCATCACTTCAACGGCCAAAGCCTTTCCAGGGTACAACGGCAATTGAGACGCTGCAGCTGCAGTTCGGGCAAATTGCTTCAAGAAATTTACAGTTGGAAACTTGATGCACTTTCTAACACAGTTCTGGTCGCTTTGCAAAACGCTTCAAGATGCCTTTGCTTCTACACTCATGCCTCAGCTATCATTTTAGATGATTTGTGGTTTCCTTTCACTGTTTGAATTGAGATGTTTTTCCTGTATTCGGAAACTGGGTTGAACCCTAGGTTCACAAGATTGGTGCTGCTCCTGCTGGTACCTACAGACAGTGGATGTTGCTGGGGCTCCGAGTCGGCCCACGATGTCTGGCTACGATCCTTGGCATTGGATACAATCGTCTGCACTCGGCATGCAGCGGGTGGGTTGATCTTCGCTATCGGGCCTTTGCATTTGACACTTCGGATGCATTCACTTGAATGTTCAACTGTCGCAGCTTTGGATCCCAGGTTTTGGAAGAATTTAATTTGGAAGCGGCACAGGTTTGGAATGTTTCCAAGGTACGGAGAGTCCATGCTGTCAAGCAACAGAAGATAGATGCTTTCCTTATGAAAATGTACCATGATGCAGCTGGTATGCTGCCAAACAAGCTGCTAGCTCACAGTAGTTCTTGCTTGTCTCAGCGTCATTCAACCAATTGTAATGACACTTGATGCAACCAATGCATCCAACATACTGACTTAAGGTTCCAAAGGGGAGCTCACAAGCGAAAGGGCAACAGAGATGACTTGCAAGTTGTCTACCGCCTTGAAGAAGACGATGACGATGAAGGAGAGAAATCTGAACAAACCAGAATGGGTTAAGGCTACATTGTTTTGACTTCATACACACTAGACTCACTAGACATCATACTATGCTCTGACTTGGGTGCGTCAGGGTCTGACTCGGAAGACGATCTCCCTGTATCTGCTGATGAGTTTACAGTTGATGGAGAACGCTTGGAAGACGATGAGGTCTTACGTCTCCACGTGATGGGAGTTCAGTCGTTTTTCAACAAGTTACTTGCCTAGTCACATTTGTTGGAAATTGGTTCATTCTGCTTTCATCGTCAAACGCATTCAGTGAGAATCCCAGGATAGTGGAATGCAACTTCAGCTCCAGAGTGCAGGGGCTCCCAACAAGATTCTTACCACCAGGTTCTGTGAAAATGATCTACATGAGGTTCCGGGAGACAAATCCTGGAGTTGCGCCACTTGGCATTTAGGGTATTTGTGGCTAAACATGGAAATCCCATGGACCTGTCAACAGCTTTGTTTCAAGGTACGTCACGTTCTGGCGCCGATACAAGTCCACTTGGGCAAAAGTCTTACGATTTTTGCCACCGAGCACTCACGCCGTATGTGACGTTTGCTTGGACTGCAAAGTGAAGTTCAAAACTGTGAGGGCCACTTGATGCATTTCCGTGGATTTGTGCATCATAGACATAGACATAAAGTAATTCGACATTGGGCTGTGTTTTTGATGGTGGTTCAGAGATGGCGTTGGAAAGCAAGCCATTGAGGACAGCCAGGGGAAGTACCAAGTGGCAAGAGACTACAAACACCACCTGGACGAGGTGTCCAGGGACAGACGCCTTGAGAGCTTTTTAGAGGCCAGGGCATCTTTGGCATGCTTTGATCATCTTTGACTCAATGTAAAAGAGCTTTAAAGTTAAACCAGAACCAGGAACAGCAGCCATTAGAGAATGATGATGACAGCCCATTGACGATCCATTGGGATACTTGTCTGCAGGATGTGTTTCAGATGTTTTGTCAGATGTCCTTCTGACTAATCTTTCCTAATTAGGATGGAATGGATCAGTCAAAGTGGGCTCTGCCCAGAAACCGGCTGGCGCAGTCCAGCCGGGAGACAGCCCAGCTGCTCCGTCCCAAGACAAAGCTGCACTGTGTCTGGATACATGGGGTATCCATGACACTGTATTTGCTTCACCCTGGAGTGGCCTCTGACAGTTCGATGGTGTGCGAGTGCTTTATGAGATCATTGCAAGATTGCTCTGAGATATTCTCGAAGCACCAGAAGAAGATGCCATCAGAAGTATACATATGGGTGACTTAGTGGATGAAAGCATTCAAGTTTCTGCCTTCACATGGCGATGTTGTTTGATGTTTACTTGAATTGGCTAGGCGGACAACACCGTCAGAGAGACGAAGAATGGATGTTGTATGAAAATGATGTGTTCGCTTCTCCAGAAGCTCCACGTGGTGGTTGCTGGGATGTTGTTCCCACGCGTGGGACACAGTCACGGAGCATTAGGCTACTCGATGCTAAATAGTTGACCTTCTTCAAGGCGTTTATTGTTGAATGATACATCATTTGTTTTGGACAAACTGAGACCAATTTTTCGGGGTCCTGGCCAGCTGTGTGAAGTACGTGGACCTTATTTGTGATCCCACAGACTGCATAGTGCGACTCATCCAAATCTAATAGTAGTCAGCAGTGTGAACTTTTTGCAATTTTCCCCAAAACAGCAATTAATTTGCTTCTTCGGCCGACACCTAGGAAGCTGAAGAACATTTTGGAACGCATCAACATCAGGCGTTGGATTGGCCAAAAGGCCATCATCAAAGTGGAGTGGCTGACCAGTTGTCGACCATGGAAGGAGTGGTTTCTAGGCAACCATCATCACATTCGCTTCATGCGTACAATTGTTTTGCACCCACGTCCAAACTCCAAAGCGAGCCAGCGCCAGATTCTTTTTCACGACGCTCCCAGGTTTGACCATCATCTTCCTGTGACCTTCCGGGGCGGGATGAAAGTGGATGAAAGCGCCCATCATTGCTACTTGTTTATGCTGAGGAAAGGCCTTTGGGTGAATGGGGTTTTTGGAATGCGAGGTCAGTGTGAAATGCGTCACTCTTTCCGGGGTACTTGTCATGTTAAAAATCATCTCGCCAGATTGCCCGCGCAACCTGGTGATCAAGTGCGACAACCAGACTGGTACGCATTTGGAACCCCATGAGCTGGATGTTATTGTGATGGTAAAGAGGAATGCTGCTGACGACTTTCTGTGCCAGGCCATGTACTCGAAATCGAACAGAAAGTGGTTAACTGTAAATTGTATGTTACTGTAACATACTGTAACCCCCCTAACTAAATGAGATGTGGCACCTTAGCACGCCAGGAAGCCATTTTGGCCATGCCCTACCAGTTCATGGAGCCTATCGTGAACAGCGCGCCCACCGCACCTCGGAATCTCAAAAGGGTACAACCTGCAAAGGCAAAGAAGTACCTCGAGTTCGCTCAAGTGCTGTTGCGTCGTTTCCCTTCCGACACAAGCGGACGGGCAATTCAATTTTTAGTTGATTTGGTGAAGTGCACTGATCCTGGGCCATTGTTCCCTTTGCCATTTTACACAACGGCTGGGGCCGTTGAGAGGATTGAAATTAGTAGGCCCACTGCACTTGGCAGAATTGTCCCAGCAATGGTATTCCAAGCAAGGATTGGCCGGTGAAAAGTCAATTTTACTGTGAACTCAACCACCACACCTACATTGGTTGTGTGAAGGCTTGTGGTTCTTGTGTTCATTATTTTCCGTAGCCATTTTCTGAGTCCTGATCAGCATCATTTGGGTAAGCTAGGACTAGGATGCCAAAGCGTGTGTTTTCCAATCACTTGAAACGTACTGTGGCCAGTGGTATCCGCCCTTCATTCAGGCCGAGATGTTGACCCCCCCACTCACTAAAGCCACATGGGCTCATTGCCGCCAGGCGACTGAATGCTCAGGCCAACTGGGTGAAATGCTTCGCCCATTGTTCAAATCCAACCAGACCTTAATGATGTCTGACTGCTGGGCAGGTGTGGACCGATGATTTGAATACCGAGGAACACTTGGCCACCAACCTTTGTGGAGAAACATGTGGAAACCGGATATGAGCCCGTATTGACCTTATCTTGGAATATTTGGTTGGCAGGACCCCCAGGACACCTTTGAGCACTACCAGTCACAAGTCTACAACCTGGGCTTCGAGGACACCTTCGAGGACACCCTCAAAGACACCCAAATAGATGTTGAACCTGGTGTTGAGGCCAGGGTTGGGCTCAAGGATCCTTTTCCACCCATGAGTGGTTTTTGACAGGTCATCACCATAGATGATTCACAGGCAGGCTGATGGGCACAAGGGTCATCGGTTGCTTCAGTCATTTTCAGTCCAAGTTGAACTGTCGCGAGGAAATCTGAAGCCAACGCAACTCAATGTTCCAATCAGGTGTGGTTTTATTCACTGACTAAACTGTCAAGTTACGAGTAGCATCCTGACATGAAACCTTCTTTACTCAGAGACCGGACACAGCATGCCGCAGGATCCATCATCAAAGCGTGGACATCATGGTGACCATCCTCAGACGCCACGGGAAAGGACTGCTTCCTTGTCTAGGATGTAGCTTCTCCCAACCACTTTGCGCCCAGGATTCGAATCCCAGTCGTCCAGTCGCCTGCAAGTAGCTGAGATTAGCATAGCATTTTACTAATTCATTGAATAATTGGATCTGATTTGATCTGGAGCTGTTAAGCAGCTCTGAAAGCAAAAGAATCGGGTTCTTAAGCTCGACCACGCAAAACAATGAAATCTGGACGTGTTTGGGGGTCCACTGCATGTCCGCTCTTGAAACACAAGACTGAGGTGTTGCTCAGTTTGTTCAGGCGTGTGTTTGTTCAGGGACTCGCTTGCTCAAGGTGGTCAGTCATGGCCCCCATAGGTTTGAAGCACGCTGTGCGTGCTGTTGCTGGCGCCGCCATTGGTGCCAAGTCAAGACAAAGGACAGACTTTCGAATGTTTCGTGGTTTGGTTGAGTTTCCACCAAACCCCCAAACCCAAAACTAGGTGTGTATCTAGCTATCAGACCTAAATTTGGGTAGGACCGTGGACAATGTGTTGAAGAACGAGAAGCAACCCGAAGAACCAGGACTTCCAAGGCCATTTGCCAAAAAGTAAGCTAAGCACGTTGACTCAAAACATGGCTTAGTATTCAACTTTGTGTATGGGCAGGCCCAGTGAATTGGGACAAGCTTCAGATCCAGCTTCACGCGGAGATGCGTTGGCTTCTCAATGCCGAATGCAGTCTCAGTCTACAGAATACCTCGCCGACGGTGTTTTCAACGAAACAAGTTTGACGTGATAGCAAACGGTAGCAACTAGAGCTGATACGATGTCTGACTTAGGGAAAAGAGTGGAAGCAACATCTTGGGGTCATTGAAGAGGCTGGGTTTGGATAACGCTACACCATTCATTCCGATGCCATGACCATTCTACATAACTGTAACGGTCAGGTGTGTTCAACTGGTACTGTGCCCTTGCGTTTTTGTTCATTTCTGAAAGATACAAAGCGTGATTGACTCAGGTCCCGGTGGACACAACCTGTCAAAGGTGGTCAACCCTCTTCAACTGATTCCACGGGTCCAAGGAGTGTTGATGTGAGGGTTGCCTTTCAATGCATCAAACATCTTGCCTGCTTCTTGCCCTCCAGGAAGACGAAGAAAGCACACCTAAAAGATGTCAAAAGGCTGGCTGGAAGCCCTTGTGATCACTACAGTCCTGTGTTTTCCCATGGTTGTTGAACAGTCAAAACCTGGGACAGGAAGAAATACCCGAAGTGCACCGTGTATGCTGGGGCATCAAGCCACCCCAGTGGCTTCGTGAGTGTGGAAGATGCTTACCGATGGCCCAGTATGTTTATGAGCCGTTTGAGTATGGCCTTTGGGACAAACTGGGTGTGTGAACGGCTGCAGTCATGGCGATGGAGTTTTAGCTCTACATTCAGTGGTGTCGGATGCCCTGAAAGTGTCACTAGCCTGAGATGTAGTTTTAGCTCTGAAATCTCTGAATTCCCCAGTCAATTTGTGGCCCTGTGATTGAATTTAACCAAGCCTTCTCTGCCTGAGGCATTGGCCTCGCTCCAGCTCGCAGCATCCCAGCTGCTCCTTGCGAATGGCTTTGGCCCTCCCAGTGATGAAAATCCGCACGTGAGCATGGAGTTCGCATGTGAGATTGATGAATCGTGCCAGCGCGTTCTTGCCAATACCTATCAGTGCTGTTGTTTTCCGGACATTTTGTCCTTGGACCTCTCCAAACCAAAGCAACACTGTGTGACCCACAAGAAGCAGTGCTTGGTGAGAAAGACTGGCATGAAATTGAAGAAAAATCATGGCAATCGAAACTTAGCTAAATAAATCGAAAGGCAAGTGACCAAATTGTCCCGCAGCTTTCTTTCCACGTTTTGCGCAACCTGCTACCTTGAAGGTTGAGGAGCCAAAGGCTGAGGAGACACCTGTTGAGCACAGAACAACAACCACTCCCAAGCAGACCATTTCAAAGCCTGAGACAACCGGTGAGCAGGTGCCACAGGGTGATCAATCCGTTGTTCCGTCCAAAACGGACGCCAAATCGTCAAGGCTTGCAGGCATCCTGAGACAGCTCAAGACTGAAACCGCCCCACAGCCAAAGGCCCCTACAAAACCAACTCCAAAAAGCAAGCAGCCCAACAAGGACTCCACCGACGCTGCGCCAAAGAAAAGGCAAAGGAAACCAAACAAGAAGGATCCGCCCGTGGCCGAAGAACCTAAGGCCGAAGAGAAACCTGAGACAATGGAGAAAGCTGAACCAGCACAGAAGGCTGAGACACACAAGAAAACAAAGGACGAGGAGGCAGCAAAGGAGGAGACAAAGGACCAGGAGGCAGCAAAGGAGGAGACAAAGGACATAGTGGAACCAAAGAAATCAAACAAGAGAAAGGCTAAGGGTGCGCAGAACGGTGAGGCTGAGGATGATGTGGACAAAAAGGCCCCGTGACCATTTTTCAAGACTAATTGGTTTCGAAACCTGTCAAGAGTCAAGAGTGCAATACCTATTATATTGCCTATTGCCTTGAACAGCAAAACTCACACATCCATGCGTGGACCAGGCCAAGAAAAGTGGAGTTTGTGGCATGCGATCTGTGTATTGGAAGCACATCGAAGAATCTACCAAGAGGCTACAGCAGGAAAACTCACTCTTTCCAAGAAGGCAGTTTTGAGCATGGCCAGAGAGGAGTGCCTGCCCAAAAATCATTTCAACCCCCGATGCCATCCCCATTGCTTCAGGTGGAAAACACATCCTGAGCGACTTAATTCAATGAAAAACATGTCTCACTCGGAGTTGAGCAGGAGGCGCCTGGTTCCAGCGAAGCGCACCAAAGCCGCCGTGGATGTCTCAGAACCTGCCGCGGCGCCCCAAGGGCAGGAGCCGGAAGTGGCAAAGACAGTGGAAGAAGCCGATAACTTATCGGCAAATCCTGCTGCTGTTGAAATCTCTGAATGTGAAGAGGTAGTGGATGATTCCACTGTGTAGTGTACTTTGGGGAAGCAACCTAGCTGACCAACACATCTTCAGAGAAAAACTTAATGTGTTCTGATTGGTTCCGAACTTGTTGTCCAATGGCATCCGTGTTGTCGGATACAGCTTTGTGAGAGCACGCTAGGTTGCACTTTTTGTGACACTGACCGAAGTGTCATTATCCTAACCGGGGATTGATGGTGATTGCATCACCAAAAGATGGAACATGGGACCGCCTGTGTTGGAAAATAAGTCTGAACGTCGATTCCCTTCAGCCCTCATTCAGTGACTTAGCAATCGGGTTTGAATAGTTACCGTGCTGAGTACCATACTGCTATTTGCCAGGTGATTTGGCCAGGGTGATGCCAATCTCTTGGACCAGCGATATGGAGGAAGTTGTATTGGAAGTGCCCGATGAAAAGGGCAAAAGCACTCAAGACTCAAGCATTTGCAGCTGCGGCAACTGCTGAGGGAAATGGAGGACGCTGGTGTCACAGATGCCTATTTCAATTCCCATGAGTTGGTGGGCCCAATGGTGAGTGGAGTTGACAAAGGCGGGAGGTTGGGCGGCGCACAACTTACAACATCAATGTTCTTCTAAACTTACTTGCAACCTGTTCTTCTAAACTTTGGCATGGTCTCAATATGTCTCAATCGTCTCAGGTGAACAGCCATACTTGATCAAGCCCAAGGCGAGCCCCATGTATTACCAATTCAATGAGGTGACCACCAACCACAAGTACACGAACTGTGCATCCTCCTTCACAGTCCCCGTCTCTTGTTTCTCAATCTGTTAAAACTGTCATGTTTGCCCAAGCTGGCCTACCAGAGTCAACAGGCTGCTTCATGGCTCGAACCAATCTAAGGATTTGGAAGCGAGCAAAACCCTTCGCAAGGCCTGGAGAGTGGCTTACCAAAAGGAAATCAATGATTCTTGGAGTGACTTATTAACATTGACCTCAGTGACTGCAGTAGCCTCATTGAATTTGTTTTTGGACTCGTCTAAGGAAATCTCCCCCCGTTTCTTGGCAATGAAACTCATTGAGTTGTGCCTCCATGCTTTACAAAGTGTGCATTGTTTGTGGCCTTCCTCAGGCAAACCACTATATTTTTTCAAGAATTCTATGGAGCTTGAAGCAGGGGCCGTGATTAGATTGATCTAGTCATTTGTTTGACGGCAATTGGTGCATGGCCAAATCTTGAACAGGGTGGACCACTGCCAAAGGCACTTTTTGACGAGCCAAACACACAGAGATCCAGAAAAAAAAGTCCGAGCGGTGTGGTGTGACATGCACTGGGGATTGGATGGCGTGGGAAGGTGTATCTCGAATTCAAAGAAATCAATCTCGAATGTAGCGAAAATTCCTTATATACAGTGGTTTGGCTTCGCAAAAGATCGCACAAGACATTGCTTTGAGTGGAAGGGGAGCCCCCTAACTGGACCAGTCCTTCGTCAAAGCAAGATTACAACTCGCTTTTGGTGGTTTGTTTCTTCTCTTCAGCGACGATGTTTTGTGAGCCTGGCAGACTGGGAGAAGGAAGGTTTCCGTGGTCCGACGTCAT
>JAODVQ020443897.1:5694-22991 GCA_025400075.2 Phenganax stokvisi
CTACTATTTGTCAAAAACACAATACTTACTGTTGGAAGGAGGGATCCAGTGGAAAGGATTTGTCAATTCAGAGACAAATTCCCACACGTCGCTGTATTTCACAACACGTTTGAGTACGTACAACACAAACTCGCTGCTCTCCTTGACAAGATTCATGAATCTTTCACCTTCAGTGTAGCAATTTTCTCCAAACTTCATAAGGTCACGCACAAAAGTCATGTTCAGAAGGTCTTCCTTGATTTCGATGGTTTTGTTTATCAAGTCGTCAACATCGATGTACTTACTGATCTCGTTTGACTTGTAAAACGCAATCATTGTCTTTTTCAGGTCTTGTTTGTGTCCTTTTGCAGCTTCCATCAGATCGTTGTTCATTCTCGCTGCTTTGTTTTGCAGATCTTCAAGTAGGAGTCGTGCCTCCTGCTCCAGTTCCGCAATTCGTTTCTTCATGTCTGCAACAATCGCTTTACCTTTGTCCAAAACCATCATGCTCTTGGTGTAGAACATCAGTTTCTTATCTTCTAAGAAATCCTTCACTTCTTGTCGTATTATTTTCAGTTCATGGCAAGTCTTTTCCACATATGTTGATAAAGATTTTATTTTCGATTGTGTAAACTCACGAAGTTCTGTGAATTTTGATTCGCAGATTTGGAGAATATCATCACGTATGTTCCTCGACACTGTCTGAATATCTTCTACTAGGCTTTTGAGATACTGTCGGTCGTACTTGGCATAGATAATTTCATATTGTTTCGTCACCAGCGCATATAAGTCAACAAAGATCTCACGAATTTCTTCAACACTCGGAAGTTTCAACTCCAAGTTACCGGAGACTAAAGCAACTTTAGTTTTCTTGATGATGTTTGTGATTTTCTTATGAACAAAAGGTAGTTCTTCTTTGAGGTCTTTCTTTACTGAATTCATCAACTCGATGCTTGTCGTCTGCAGCTGAACCAAGTGCTTCTCCAGAGTCTTAGCATTCTTTGTGTAAACTTTCTTTATCTTGGGTAAGATTTCATCTTGGAGTTGGTTGAAACCGTTATCTAACAAGATCTTCAAGTCTCGTTTCATCATATCCAGAATTACGGGTATTCTACTGATGGTGCGCCTTACCACAATGGGAAGATTAGAGACAATGTCAGTGTTGAAATACTTGGTGAGCTCGTTCAGCTGTCTGGAGTATTCTTTATATTGATGTTGAACCAGTTTCTTAATTTCTCCAAATTTCACCAAAACTTTCTTGTAAACTTCATTCATTTCTTGTTTTATTTCTGTTTTCAATAACTTTTCCAGGCCTGCTTTAATCTCGTTGAATTTGAGAGTAAGTTCAGATCGTTTGGAGACGATGTAATCTTGAACAGGCAAGCTTGATAATCTCAATAAAACCACAAATTCAGCGTATTGCTTTCTGATGTACTCTTTGCTTAAGTTCAAATATACTTTCGCCATTTTTTGTACTTTCTGGATCGTTTTCTTGTTGAAGTCTTTAATTTCAGTTTGAATGGATTTCACTAGTTGTGGCAACTTAGAGTGATAAGAGTGATTTGCTTGAGCAAGGATTCTTTCCAAAACGTCTCCAGCTTTGTTATACAGCTCCATGGCTTTCATCTTATAGATTCGTGAGCTGTTGATGAATTTCTGAAGGTGGTAGTCTGCAAACAAAGCCATCTCAGGATGTACGCTGTACACAGTGTCTGTAGTTCCGTAGAATTTCGTCAGAAACACTGCGGTTTCAAAGATTTCAGTAGCAAAGAATTTCAGTTGTTCTCGGGTGTCGTTTAAGAACTTTTCTGAATTCTCTTTCAATTCTTGTATCTTCTCGGGGTCTAACATGTCTTTTAGCTCCTGCAACACTCTTATGAATGATCGGATGTAATGCTCTGAGTTTACTTTTACCGATTTGAAGACTTTTTCAGCTTTTCCTGGCACTGTCTGGAGTTGTTCGAAAATTTCATTAGGCGTCATCTTTAGTACATAGTCGTATGGAATGTACTCTTCAATTAATACTTGACCAACAGCCATACTGTTACTGCTGTACTTTTTCAAAACGTGAATGATACTTATTGACAACTTTTCAAGTTTGGCAAACTCAGGTTCGCTCTTTGCCCACATCTCCAATCGCCATTCATTACATTTTGTTAGTATGTCTTTAATTCGGTTGGAAATTTCAATGGCTCGACTAGTGAAAGACAAGCGTAACTCATGCACTCGTTCTTGCATTTCACGATTTTGCTTATCAAGTATCACGAGTTCGGAAACTATGAATGCAGAGATATCATGACATGCGGTTTGTACGGGGACGAAAATAGTGTCTAGGTACTGATTGATTTGGGACTGCAAGTCATGGATACTCATTTCTCCAATACGCTCAATGGTCTCTTCCAATCTGATATTTCCTGTCTTGTACATATCACGAACTACTTCCATCATTCTTTCGCCGTGAGGTCGAAGTTCCGCATGAGTGTTGTCAACTCTTTTGCTGAACTCTTCACGTTTGCCATTGATCGTCCTTTTCATCTTTTCATTCTGAGTAAACATATTGTTCTTCAATTCCTCCCATCCCTCAAACGCACTATCTCTTAATTCACGATATCTAGGAAGTGAACGAGAGTAGTAATCCGTTGATACATCAGTGAGCTTCTTCATCGATAACTTTCCCAATTCTTGAGATCCTAAGAACAGTTCGTGATTTAAGATTTCTTGTTTCAGAACAGACCAGAGTTCATGTGTCAAAATTTGATGTAGGAATGGACATTTGTAGAGAGATTCTACAACTTGTGTTGCCAGATGTCCTTCTGTAACAAATGTATAGGATTCTTTCACTTGCATTAAGAATGGAGATCGCCTCAATGATGCAATAATCATATCTGTGATTTCATCTTGATCTAAATCTTTGATATCTCGAAGATGTCGTTTCATATAATGTTTAATAGTGGTCTTGTACTCTTCAACAATTGTCATCATTTTTTCGTACTTTTTATTCAGTGGCGTTAGTCTCGTCATGGCTCTACGCTGGTGTTCAAGTAGGATAGTTTTTATTCGTTTTTCATAAGGTCCAAATGTTTCAATTGCGTCTTGCTTCACTTCTTCATTCACTTCACTGATACTCTGAATAACATTCTTCAATTCGTCTCTCGCGTCTTGAATGAAATCTTGAAGTTGTGCTTGTATTTTCCTGACTGCCTTTACGACTGCCTTGATTTTTGTCTCCCAGCTACCTTTCAAGTTGAAGTCCCATTTTGCTAAAAGATCTTGCACACTGTAGTAAAACTCCTTGAACTTCATGTACTTCACGTGCTCGTACCAAAGTTCCAGTTGTTCGTATTTTACATGTGAGGCGGACATGACATCGCGTCGTAAATCATTCAATGCTTCATAGTATGCAAGAATAGTGGGTTGGAGATTTTTGCGGCAATACTTTGATGCTTTTTCATATTCAGTTTTCATCAAACTTCTATACTTCATATATTTATCATCAAGTTCTTTCACAAAATTCTTGATTCTCTTCCACTTAGCTTCCACTTCTTTTCTGCTCTTTTGATAGAAATCCTCAATTTCATCAACCTTTCTGATAACTTCTTGATAGGTGATCAGTGTTTCGCCGATAACAAGTTCAAGAACTTTATTCAATGCAACGCTTGCCTTCAGTCGCAGATTTCTGTAGATTTCTTTAAGAGGCATATCTTGGTATGATTTAAGAGAGGTCAAGATTTCCATCTTAGCTTGCTCGATTGTGCTTGTCAGTTTTTCTCTGTATTCTTTGATCGTTTCTTTCAACATCCTTTCATAAGTTTTTTTCAATTTCATGATTTCCATCTTTAGTTTCTCGACAAAACGCACGCTATAGTCCTTGTAATTCTCAAGCAAGTCATTTGTTTGCTTTATCAGATTGTCTTTGGTTAGTTGTAGTTTTTCCATCGCTTTCTTCAGATATACCACATTGCGACCATGCAGCTCCAAAAGTTTTACTTTGGCAAAGTCCGCGTACTTAACTGCAGCTTTCTTGATTTTCACTAGAAGCTTTTTAAGTTCATTAATCACTTTAGGATACAAGGCAGTGATTTTTACCATCAGATCTTCACTTGTTTTTTCATACAATTCCACACCAGAATGGTATGTTTTCATAACAGTTTCATCAAGTTTCAGAGCCTTGATTTTATCCATAGCTTTCAACTGCTGTTCCTTAAGATATACAGTTAAACGTCTCAAAACTACCTCGATCATCTCCTGTGCCTTTGCAGCACTTATACGTCCGTTAACAACGTCTTCGGAGAAACTGTAAATTGCTTCACCAAGAATCTTTACTCGTTCAATCTCATTAGCATAACCCTTCAGATAAATGTCGACCTTCTCCATTATGATTCTCCTTAAAGTGGTCAGTTTCTCCTTCAGCTTTCGGTAGTTAATTTCAGCACCATTTTTGCCATTCACGAACACTTCTGTCCAGGAAAAGTCTTCTAATTCATTCTTGATTGATTTTATAGTGTCAGTAGCTTGGTCAATCTTGTTCCATAAATTCGTCTTCCAAAGTTCAATATTCTTTGTCGTGTACATCTTAGCAGTCTCAATAATTGTCAAGATTTCCTTTTGCTGTTTCTCTATTTTGTTGAAGTACACCATCATATCCATGCGTTTTACAAGATTTTCAACGTTCTCTCGAAGAGGCATCACTTTCATTTTTAGGGCGCTAGCAACAACTGTCAGATAATCAATGATCGGTTGCACAACTTTCATCACTTTCTCTTGCAAGTGCTTCTCTTCAATGGTCAGCAAAGTATAACGTTTCACTTTTTCATACTTCTCTATCAGTTGTTTGAACAGCTTATCAAAACGTTCAAGAGAAAGTTTATTCGTCAATTTTCTTAGTTCCACTCGAATATTGCGTTTGGTGCACTCCATGTTGTAATTACAGGTGAAATCATCGATATTTGTTTTCACTTTCATCGAAAGGGTTTTTATATCTTGTAAAACTGACTCCATTTTCGGACGGCTCTTCTCGTATGCCTCGACTAGTCTCTGAATATTGTCTTCAACATATGCATAGCATAGCTGCGTTCTCGATCTGATCACAGTGCCAATTTCTTCTATTGTCATCCCGCAGATGGAAATAGTCGAGTAGCGATTCACTGTCCGTGATAACCACTTTTCAAGATCTGACTTAAAAGGCTTGGTGTAAGGTGAAATTTCAGACGAGATTTCTTTTACAGTCTGCATAATGTACTGGTAAATATCAACTAATGGAGCGCCATAAATCTTCACATCTTTCACAAGCTCGAAGATATCTGTTTGGATTTTCTCCAGAATTTCAGCTGCACGGACAGGATATTTCTTGATAAAATCATTTAACTCAACATCATGCAGAAGTTTCTTAAGGAAAATAATTTTTTCCTTGCTTTTGTTCACATAGGCCAAGAATATTTCCTGTCCATCAGTTCTTACGTAGTTCATGGTGTCGTGCGCTGTTTGTCTCGCAAACTCTCCTGCGTTTGCTAGGTTTGCAAGGCTTCTTTCCATCAATTTCTGCACTGTGGTATTCAAATTCTTGATCAGTTCTTTTCCAGACTTGGATTCCCACCGGAATCTTAACTTGTCGAGATTTCGGAGAGAGCCAACAGAGATGTTAAGATCTTCAAATATGGTGTCCATAAACTTGTGTGCCAAAACAAGTTGGTAATCGTCATTGGTCGATGCGATGCCTGCTAATTCAACAGAGAACGCTGAGCATGTGCTCATGTTTAATACAAACTGCTTGTTTTCAAACAACTTGGCAAAGATTTCAATCGGGATGTTGGGCAAAACATCAAAACTGAGTTGAAGTTGTTTTGAAGAGTAATCCATGGCCAGCTTATTGTTCCAAACTTTGTTAAATCCAGACAGAGAAGAAGCAAAGTCGATGCCGTTATTTTTTCGAAGAGAGCTGGTAAATTCAATAGGAGCTCGCACAGGGCAGTACTTCAGCTTGCATGTCAGAAGTCCATCTGCTTTGTTTAGCATAACTGAGCTATCCACGGGGTAGCCCAAGACGGTCAAGTTGGATTGAATGCAGATGGCTTCTTCATTGTTGGTAAAAGAAGCAAGGTAAGTCATGCCGATTCCTGGAAGTACTTCATAATCGATGGACAACTTCTGCTTTGCTTTGCTGTACGCAATTTTGTTGTTAACAAACTGACCTGGGAGTAACTCTATTTTGGATAGCAGATTGAAGTTTTGCTCTGAGTTGACCAACTGGTAGGTAGACGTCAAAACTTTGTCTTTAGCATAATGTAGCTTTGTTGTTATCTCATGATTGAGTAGTCTGTTTGATCCAAGATTTCTATGAGACACAGAGAACCCATACTTGTAATGCGTTTTGGATGGTGAAGTTAAAACAGCCATAGCTAAGAGTTTTTTCTCTAGTCTAGTTTCTCCTATGGAAACTTTGTAATCAGCGACGTAATTCATTGCTTTACCGCCAATTTTGAAGACTTTGGTAGCAGATTTCTGATGGACAACAGCAAACAATGAAGCAATTTGGTTGCTTTGGTAGATCATATTAAGTTGTACACCTTTCAAAGTTGGTTCCCGGTGCAGCACACTTTCAAAAGTGACAAGTTTTCCTTGGATACGAAGATCTAAACCAAGAGAGCGATGAGAGGCCAAGTTCGCGTACTTGAGTAAAGCTTCCACAGTCTTTCCTTTCACAGTTCCTTTCACACTTATTCCTGTGTATGACGGGGGCGTCACAATTCCAACAAAAAGATTAGAAACTTGAACACGATTATAAGTCATTTGCACTATAGCACCTCTGGATTCTGCGTTCTGCATCCAGCCTGCTTTCAGTTCGCCTGTCCTTCCAAGTGCTTCACTCACGACACGTACAGTTTTCTCTTTATCATTATTGATGAGCTGAAAGCAAGTTCCTAACCGATCAGTAGTCAAACCAGTGATCACAGAACACAAGTACTTGACTTGTGGACGATATGTTGATATCAAGGAAGTTGTTTTGCCGGCATACGTTGCGTCTAGTCTTAATTCTTTCAGAATATCATTGGACATCCATGTTGATTGCAGTGAAAGTTCTTTCTTCATATACAGAGCTACGAATTTCAAACCATATCTGTCACCTGATAAAGCACTCCACTTTGCTTCAAATTCTTTGTCCAAAACATTGGCGAAAACACGTAATCCGTTTTCGTTTTGGTATTGGAAATAACCTGATTGTAATACAATTCGCTTTTCTGAGTTGCCTTTTGAAGCAATTGCTTGCAGTTTTACTCCTGTTTCAGTATTGTGGTTGTAGTAAGACCATACTACATCTGTTTTGTAGCCTAATCCATTGACATCTAACTTCAAGGCTGTTTCTTCATCATCTCTGCTAAGTTCAAGTCCAGCTCTGATCTGTTTACTCTTTTCAGTCTGACGATCCATTTCTAGCATCATTGATAAGCCTCTGCGATTGTCTCCTGCATAATGTTCAATGTCAAAGTTCATGGTCTTGTTCATTCCCTGCAAGTACCCACCAACACCCCCCTGCTTCAAAAACACTCCAGTCGTTATCTTCTTGTCATTAACTGCCGCAGTAACTTCCAGGTTGTTTTTTGACCATCTCTTCCTTGAGTATTCAATAGACGCGTTAGCATTGTTACCAAACCCTTCTGCAATCCACTCGATCCTCTTGCCAGAGCTGAGGACGAAGTGACTCGTACGGAGTAGGAATGGTTGCTTCTTGAACGAGCCCTTCAATTTGAGGGTTGATTCCCTCTTCAAAGACGAAGAACCGAGATAGCCAGTGACGTATGATGAAGAATTAACATGGGAGAGTCGCATAAAGAAACCATTTTCAAGAGCATTCCATGTGGGGTAGGCTTCAAACTTGACAACGTTCCAGGAAGGTTTAGTTATAATGTTCACCAGAACTTTCTTGTTACTCTTGTGATGTTCTCCGTTGATTTTCATCTCGTACTTCATGATGTCATTTCCAATCTTCGCGTAAAACCTGTTTGTAGAAGTTCCCATCTTCCCAGCAAAAAAGAATCTGTTGGTACTGCCAGACTCATCCCATTTGATGTACATGCTTTTCTTCTCCATGGAAAAACGAGCTTCAGTCGTGATGTGTTTTCTTGGCCAGTATGTGAACTTGCTTTTCAGTCCATATTGGTTTTTGTTTTTATGGAACGAGAGCACGTCTTGAATTGTGTAGTTATTGTAAGAAGCATTAATGGCAATTCCGATGTCCATCGTCTCATCGCTTCTAGTGTTAAATACCTGACAAAAAATTGATATATTTTGAGTGAAAAAGAACTTGCTTCTGTCTTCTATATAACTACTTTACTGCTATAGGAAACTTATAAGAAAGGAGAACCACAAGAAGGAAGCTCATATACCTCAGTTTCAACAGTCACTGGTTTTAAGTACGCCATTGTAGGAGTTGAAAACTTTGTGTGCAGTCTGTTGGTTACGTTGTTGTACTTGGCTTCAAACTTGCCCAGCTCATAGTCTTGAACACCACATGATACGCTCAGATACTTTCCATCGTCCAAGAATTGGAATGTCGAGTTTCCAACAACACTTCTTCCGAATGTGAGACCAGGAACATGAACATTAAAAAGCCAGTCGTAGCGATTCTCGTCTTCACTCATCAACTTGCGTCCTTCTACCGCAAACCTTGCCAGATTCGGGTTCGTAGTTTGGAAGACCATTTCAAATGCAGATTCGCCGCTGAGAGGGTAGTACGGTGCGTTGTAATCACGGTACGCCAGTGGAAGAGAGACATGACCACAAAGTTGGACACCCAAGAAACTTGTGAAGTTTGCACAATTCTTGTGCTAGAGAATAAAAAATAAATCTTTTTATCTTAGATTCGTACAATTCATCGCCAGAGGCGTTGCTATGAGTGCTATGAGTGAAGGGTGTTTCTACCGACGGGGAACAAGATTTATTATCACTTGAATCAAACAGAAAGAAATTTGTTTACCTCAAGTCTTCTTGCAGAACCAGCAATCTTTTCTCGCTTTTCGTTCAAGAAAGTAGCCAAATTTGACCTACGAAGGAGCGTAAATGACAGAAATTCATTGATAAGCCTTTTCGTACACTTGCTTTAAGACTGCTGAAACACTGAGCGGTAACTCACTTTACTTTGACGATGTAAATTGGTTTTGTTGGCGGTTCAACGCTCAGTTTGATTCCTTCACCTTCCTTGTACGTTGCATTTCCATTGATCTCAGTTGAAGTGTATAGCGAGGAGTTCACGTGAATTCCTGAGGATGCGTGAATGGCGTCCACGATCATTTTACCAGAGATGTCGATGTTTGCACTTTAACAAACATAAAGAAAATGTTAGGACAACATAAAAAATGTCAATGTCAAAAACGATTTTTTTCAAGCTTATATTTTTATTATTGCAAGACATAAACTAGACTACAATCTTTCCTATTGTCGCTGGCAAATTAAACGTGTTCAACGAGCACAACTAATCAAAATTGAGAGAGTGGATACTAATAAAGCCTGCATATTAATCTTACCTTGGTGTGATAAATCCTCGCACATCCATATTCTTCTTTCCCCAGAACATGTTTCGAATATCAAACTTTCCTTTCAGAGTCACAGAACTAACACCTGAGCCATTCACAGCCAACTTGAGAGGAATACCAAGACCAGTTGGAATCTCATGGTTTGCCTCAAGTAACATGAAACTCTTGGTGTAGGTAACTTTACCACCACGAGCAATGTTTATCAATGCATCAATGAAATTGATAGTATCTGCTTCTCCTTGCAACCAGTCAATGTCTTCAAAACTCAGGAACTGTAACTCGTGACCGAATACTTTCAAAGAGAGAGCACCAGTTGGGTTTTTTCTTTCAATTTGCATCTAAAACATTTTCAAATTTCGTTTGGCTGCTAAAGCAACTTTATGAATTTATTGACAAAACAGAAAGATAGGTGGAGGATTATTTTGAAATAACATCCCAACCAAATAATATTCTGATGCACACACTCTAGCTGACATGTCTTTGCAATACAGTTATCGTAGTCTGATTTCTTACCCTGTCTTTTAAAGTTTCAAGGTTAGTTTTGATCTCATTCATTTCTTCATCAGCTGTACTTCGTTTTCCTCGAGGGATTGCTTCGCTCGGTTTAATCTTGAGCAACTCCATGAGATGATCATCAGGGAATATGCCCTCAGGACCAAACATTCGCTCAATCAAAGTTTCAAATCCTTCAAACCTCGCTGCAGTTTCAAGTAAGTTCACTGAGGCTCCCAATACGTCGACAGTGAAGTTCAACTTTGCACTTCGTGGGAAATAACTATCAGGATGAAACACGACCTGCGCTTGACTTGAACCTCCGACCTCGTATTTTTCTAAAGGTGTTGAATTCACAAAAAAAAATGAGTACACCAGTAACACAATTAGATAACGTAAAAAGAAAGTAGAAAAATTAGAGCTAGCGAAATAGTCATTGAGAGAAACTTACTGTTGTAATAGGAAGCCTCGTATGCATGAGAGAAACGCAAGTAATCAAGTTTGAAGGGTCGAAGTTTTCTGTCTTGGAGCGCTTTGGATATTTCCTCACGTAATCTTAAATGATAACAATGTTACAGTGAGACGATTTTAAATGCACAATGTGGAGTTAAGTGACTATAATATATACCATAGAGTACAATGGTGGAATTCAGGATGTACACTCACGGTATTCCGTAAACTGGCTCAGTTGATTCAAGAGCGTTTGTCAAATGAGACCAAACAAAGGAACCAACTTGATTGTTCTTCTCAGTATCGAGTACATCTGCGATCTTTTGAATTACTTTTTGACTTGGACACCTGATCAAGGCGAGATAGGTCTCAGTACGGATTTCAGTGTCCACGTTAAGATCTTGGAAGATATCGAACAATCCTTGAGTGATCTCATCACTGCATGGCATGCGACGCAGTGCTTGCAAAGCGTCAATGTTGACAAATGAGGGTCCAGGTTGCACAGCACATTTCAAGATGTTTTCTACAGATGTGTAGGGTCGTCCAGCATTACCAATTGCTTTCAGAGCTAAGGTTATGGCTTCAAGGTCCTCGGAAGATGAAGCTTGACAGTTTTCGCGAAGTTTTCCTTTCAAGAATTTGTCAGCTTGGTAGATTTGACTGTAGGAACTCTAAAAAGTAGGCATTGGATGGTATACAGCAATAAATTGTATGCTTCAACAGAAAAGTATGGAATCATCAGCAAGAATCAATAAATTTAAACAAAGACTCATAAAAAAACTTTTTTCTAAGAGTAAATTATCATAAAACTTACCAATTTTTCACAAGAGTGCTGACGACAATATTTGTGCATGAGAGTGCCAAGTGTCAGGAATGCCGTTCTTGATGGAGTTTCTTGACAAAAATACAAGATGCTTCCAACCATATCTTCACTAGGCTGACCAACCAACGCTATGCCAGTGAGAAACGCGACTGACTCTTGAGTTCCAACTTTGTTGTCAGTGATTGTTGAGGTCATGAACTGAGCACATTCCAAAGTTCCGCATTGAGACAAAGCATCAACGATGTATTTCCTAATGAAGATGCTTAGGATATCAACGAGAATTTTTTTAAAATGAGTAAAAAAACTTTTTTACTCACTGATATCTTTTGCTTTGTTCCTTCGTGCATTTTCCTCGCTCTAAACATTCATAATGTTGATACCAGACAACTCTTAGTGCCTTTTTCTCCAGACGTCGTACAGCGAAGATGAGTTCGGTAAAGAGCTGTGCAGTCTCTGGTTTAGCTCGCTCTTCTTGACCAAGCTTTTGAAGAACATTTTGTACCTCTTTGAAATTTTTTGTCCTGGCTTTATCATCTTTCACATGTTTGTACTTCAAACTAGATTTTTCCGTCACTATATTGAAACATGTTTCAAAAAAAAAGGTTAGACTGATTTTACTCGAAAGAATAGTTTCGCGGTAAAAGTTGAAATACCTGGCATGGTGAACTGGTTTTCATTGTTCACAGCGTGGCCAAGCATTTGAAGGCTTTGTCTGTAAAAAGAGAGAAACTGTAAGAGAATGTTGAGATTGTAGCGTGGGAGTGAAGTGTAGGATTATACTCCACTAACCGCATTAGTAGACAGTAATTGGTGCCTTTTTTGGTGGAATGAGTAACGAACGGTAAGCTACTTTTTAGGAATATACATGTAGAATTCTGTGTTTCGCATGACGAGTGCTGAACGCGATGAGAAACGTTTTAGGACAGAAAACTAATGTAATAATCCAATTAAAATTTAATAGCATTCAATACAGTTGCCCTTCGTACTTGACTGTCGTGATTGCTCCAGAGGAAGAGTTATAACCAGCGGAGAATGGACGGAAAAGATGCATTTCTTCACAATAGACTTTTCCAAATCTTTGTCGAGGAGACATTACAAATTTACAATGACTGTTTGACTTCAGTAAACTGAATGTCTAAAATTGGGTGAAGACAAAAGTTACAATCTGAATGCATATTTATCACGTTATCACTTTTTATAAAATCACACGATTGTAACTACAGGTCGTTTGCTTGTTTGTTTGCTTGCAAGTTTGTTTGTTGGCTTGTTTACTTATTTGTTTGTACTGCATGGCAAAAACCAAGACCACTTAATGACAAACCTTGTCAGTGGGATAGTTTGTTACAGGAATACCAAGATTAGTTTCAGATCTATCCTTGCACAAAGTGAGATCTTTTGTCTTGTAAACCGTCTTAACACGTCCACTGTCATGACGAGATTTAATATGATAGTCAGCACTGCATTCACCGTTCACATCAACCTATCGCGAGAAATCAATTGTCAGCTCAGTGTGTTGTAAATACGGTTAGCCAAAATGTATACGTTCAGTCTACTCTTTCAAATAGTGTGCATCTTCATGAAGAGACCTGGAGCAAGACTCAGTGTTTTCGTGGAGCATATGTATCTTATTTTGTGAGAGCAAGCATATAAAACGACGACCCTTTGATTTTAGTTTCATGATTTTCAATATAAACGTGTTCAATACTAATGAAACCCATTAAATGATGCATACGTATTATTTCTTTAAGTGTGACAAGAAGTTCACAGAATATTGTTAGAGTAATGTCTATAGAACAAAAACCTGTTAGGCTACCCTTTCGCTTCTGGCATTAGATTCTATCCACCACACCCAGTTCCGACTGGCATTCAAAGTGTTCAGAAAACTATATTTGTATTTAATTATGCAAAAAATTGAGAGAGAAAGGTTTTGATTCTAAAACAGAGGTTGTTTTAATTTATAAACATACAAATGAGGCTAGAAAACAATTATTTCCGTGCATATCCGGGCAAAAACTAAAACCAAGAAAATGCAAGGTACCTCATGCACGACTGTTGGAAATTTGTGTATTAATAGAGAATTATTTTAATTTATTTTAGCGCAAAATATTTCAAGACAAATGCATGCTGGGCGACTTTTCTTTATCCAGAAATGAGGGCGGATGTGACGCGCAAATTATTTCGTCTTGTCGTCTTATAACGACGATCAATGACTAGCTACCAAAAAATGCCCAAAAAAGGAAAATTAAAAATATTTTAAAATTTCGAGAGATATAATGAACTCGCACTGGAAAACATCGAAAATCGCACATTTTATTTAATGTAGTGTTAAAATCCTTTTCAACAAAGAATAGCATTCTAACACAAAATAAAACAGAAATACTTGATAACGACAAGTGTAAAAGTATTGCTCAACACTTGATCACTAGGACACTGCCAAGGTCAGGAAAACAATTATCTCGAACCTCGAGGACATGGACATTCTAAGCCTGATTTAAAGGCAACAGGCTATTAAATGCAAAGATTAAATCATTTTAAAAATACTTTGTAAAGATTTCTGGCTAGGGCAAAAAAAAGATGTACGACCATGGAACATGCCTTATGATATTCTGATTGATGCATTATTTAGAGATTTGTTTTAAAGTTTGGTAAAGCCGCGCGTCTTATATGTAAAAAATAGTCGTTGCACCCCATTCACGACTCATTTGCGCATACCTTAAAGGCATGGCAAGACAGATTGCAAAAGTTAACCATATCAAACAACCAAGAAAACGTAAAACTGCAAGATTTTGCAACCCGAAAAATGACTCTTCAAAATCAACTTGCTTTCCTTACAGAGCATACATTGAGCACCGCACGCGGGCTAATAAACCTCCCCTTGAATAACATCAGTGAAACAAAATCTGGTTCTATTTAAATGATTAGCCAATGAGACTTTCCGTATCAGTGAAATATTAGTTGTCAAGGGCATTCTAGGTCGTGACAACGGGCCGCTGCTGACGTGAGATAAACCATCTGTTTTTTTTTACAACTGTTTTTTGATGCGATGAACAATAGATTCCCGGGAAAAGCAGATATATGTGCCTCCTCGATGACGCCGCTACAAACTCGAAGGCGAAGAAAGCAGTTTACAAATATTTCGTAGAGTAACGCTTTACCCCAAGTAAACCAGATTACACTACTACACTATTGCTAGCCTATGTACTGTGCATGCCCTTAATGTAGGCAGTAGGCATGCTATATATTTTGAGGTAGAGCAAGTTTAGGAACAGGGTTCTTAGACCTGAATAACATCTTAATTGGATGAAATCGATCGTTATTTCCTGGTTTTAATCAAACAATCTCTTCGATCTTTTCCAATACTATTGGTCTCCTGAATAGTTTGTTATCTATAATAACTCTAGCTGTTTTCACTGTCAGGATCAATAGTACCGTCGCAAGAATAAGTTCCATTTTAACAGACTAATTCGTAAACAGACTAATTGCATCTAAGTGTTTTTCTCCCAAGTGTTTTTGCTCCATTCTCGTTGTAGTCATTATAGTCAATTACAACTAAATTTGATTTTGGAGGAAATTCCTGAGAATAGAGCTAACAGCAAATAGCCACTTCCCCTTGTTGGTTTTCTGAATTTGTGGGCGTTTTCTTCGCTATGCCATTACACGTCCGAAAAGCATTATGGTAACAGTATTCAGGATGCTTAGCAAGGGGAACCAGCTATACCACAGATATGTCATTTGATCTTTTTCTAAAAAACTCCACAAGATAACCTTTTCACGGCAGGCAAGATTTTGAGAAGCTCATGTCAAATGACAGTTTCAATCAATACCCTGCCGTTGTGATTGAATATGATTGTCTAAAGTCGTATCTTACCTCAGTAATAGTGTGGTCTCTATCGACAAGTTTTAGTTGAAATGCGCTGAGGATACCACGTTTCATGTTTCGGACATGTTCGGGTTCTCCTGGTTGCGGTCTGAAGCTTGTTATCACTCCCTCATGACTTTCAAAAAAAAGATCACGGGCTGTAAGCTCTCGGCTAAGATCATCGCTTCCTGAAGAAAGCTTGTAATCTAAAGCACTATGGTTCTTGCCCTGGCCTTCCAGGAGCTCCGCTTCTACAATCTACAATTCAATAAAGACAGAGTACATGGCCATTAGTGTCAGGAATCAATTAGGAGAAAGATGTGTAAGAAAAATAGATTAAGTTACATTGACCCAGGGAATCCCTGCCGTTCGCAAGTATATAAAGTTCTCTCATTGACATCTTAAACAGCGTTCTACCTAGCCATAAAATGACGTTGAAAAATTGTAAAATTGAACGCGATGAAGATTAAAAAATGTCCTCATTGGCGTGCCAAAAACGTGGAAAAAAATATTTAGAAACAGGAACCCTTTGAGTGATCATCCTTATCAAGCGTGTCAATTGTTTAATGACAATCTTAAAATGTTTTGCGAAAGACGTGCGCGCGAACACTAAATTTTCTCAACCATTTTCAATACGAGGTGCGATGGAATCGCTGTTTTACCTGAAGCATATACGTGCATGGTAGCACAGGCGTTATTTGACATTTCGCTTTCAATTTGAGACCAGAACGCACTTCAGAAGTGCCAACTAGACCTGTAATAGTCTCCCCCTCATATGAGTACAATAAACTCTTCTTTGAGTGGAAATGAGATGCATCTAAGAACGAAAACAAAACTTTACAAAAATGAGAAAATAACACCTCAAAGAAGGATAAACAAGTCTTGCCGAGTTAAAATGCTATCATATTTCATGTCTAAAATAAGTTCAAGGGTAAATTCCAGCGCCAGGCAATATAAGCAAGCATTTTTTTTACAAAGACGTGATAAAATCATGTTCATTTGTTCGGGGGGTTAAGTGCGCACAATGCTTGCTACTTGATGTGAAATGTTGTTTCCAATACCAAAGTATAGTTTGTACAGCATGTGATGATTTCCCTTCGTGGTGCAATGCGCAAGTACTAGTATTTTGCGACTCAGTCATGAGCCATATGCGAAGGTCAAAGACCGTAGGAGAAAGAAGAACAATCTAGCATGCATTCAATGTTTCTGAAACTTACCACTATTGCATTCTGGTGCGGCTGGCTTATTCGCTAGGTTGTTGAATGGCGCTAAATGAGAAGAAAAATTCCGAAATATTTGAGTTGGCCTCGTGGTTGAATAATTTGCGGCGAAATGTTTTATCCGGTCCAGTGACAGGGCGAGGATAAAATACAAAGTCCACAAAAACCTTGAATTGGTTACATATCCTTGAACAAACGTATTAAAGTTGAAACTACTTTGAGCATTTGAATTTCTTTTGTGAATTGTTGCGGTATGTACATCTTTTTGTCAATATGAACAAAAATTTCCGCATAACGTTACCAATACGTATAAAGACGAATGTTGAGTAAATATAATCCACGATCAGACTGGCTCTGACCAAGGCTTGACTCTCACACAAATGAGAGACGAAGAGCGATAAAAATGCAGTAAGAAACATTTTAATTTTAAACTAGTGAAAACGAAGACCTTCGCAAATACAGTAGAAGGTGAGAAGTGCGTACATGTAAAATATTTATAAGTACGAAAGAAAAACTACTGACAATGTACCTGACAGAACACCCGATAAGAAGAAAGTAGCGACAAGTAATTTCATCTTCGCATTTCTCGTTCTCTCTATTATCTGTATTGCCAAGCACTCCTTGCCGCTCTGAGCTAAAATAAACTCGACTTAATGCTACACTTCAGCTTTTAATGCGCGGGATAGGGTAGCCAATCAGGGTCATCCGGAAACCGGTTTAAACAGGCTTTCCTATGGTCACACGGGTCTGGAAAGGCGACGTTGCGCATCAGAATTAATTATCTCATTTTATTGTGAGCACGAGTAAATCACTTCTGGGGCAAATAGTTAGTAACTGAGATCTGTATAGTCAATAAGTGCAGCTGTTGTAGTTTATAATCTTTGTGGTGAATTTTTCTACGAAAATAAAGAAAGTTCCGTTAACTGAACGCCTCTAATATAAAATGC
>JAODVQ020443898.1:0-10613 GCA_025400075.2 Phenganax stokvisi
ATGTCGTCAAGGAAAATTGTCAAGGAAAAATTGTCCGTCTGTACGGGGCTTTAGTTGTTTCAACTTTCCACCGGTGCTTCTTCAATGATCGAAATGTGCTTTTCTTGGTCTGAACGAGCGGAGGGTAAAAATGCGAAAAATTTCCCCAAGGCTTTTAGTTTGTAATTGTCGGTCAAGGTTAACAAGCAGGCGCACACTTTCAATACTTGGTCTCTACTCCGAGGTCAGGTCAAGTATTTGATTTAAACCGCTTACAGCTGTAATGCTACTGTCGACAATGATTGCTTTGATGCTCTGCGCGCAACAAATTTCAGCTGACTGAAGTAGTAAATGAACTATTCGAGCTATCCATCGCCATAAATCTGCTACACCAATTACTACTATAGCATAAATTTTTAAAAACACGAATTATAAAGACTACTGTTAAGCATTAAAACTATAGGAGCTTCACTATTGTAAAGTCATTATACTGAAGAACTTTGATAATGTTAGGTAACAGTTTCACTTGTCAAAACTCGAGACCTCATTGCAAAAACCCTACACCGATTGCACTGGGTTCGTTTCAGAATGTACAGATCAGTACTCAGTAGTTTGAGTACCTATTCTGTGGTAATATGATACGCTTAATGACATGATCGCACTTACTAATATTACAGTAGCACTTCACATAAAAACAGCGAAAGACTATCCAGTAGCAGTATTGCGGATTTGAGGACAACTGAGTAAATATCTCATGATTTTTTAAGACAACTTCTTGTAAAAGGAACGATAATATCTTCAAAAATGAACGCTATAGTTTGGTTTCTTGCCGTGTGTGTATCAAGCAGCCTTGCTATGAACTATACAGGTAAGCTGCTGGAACGTTTTATAACAAATTTTCGCCACAAAAAGTCGATTCTGTCGTTCTTATTGCATTATTTCTTGTAAGAATGCGCGCAATTTATTCTAATCATTAGAGCTAATATGCGTACCATTTTTTGCTATGCGCGCTTCTATCGGGGCAAAGGAGGCCAGGCCTAGTTGAACAACGACGGTATTAAACATCTTGCCAATATTTTCGATATTTTGCCAATTTTGGTTCATGATTAAAAATATACGTTTTACATTTAATGCTATCCGTTTGCTATAAGTTAGAAATATTGAATTCATGCGAAAGGCTGAAGGCTACAAATCTGCACAGTCGATCGGCTGAAAAATGTACGCAAAACTGCGGCGAAAACAACAGTTTCTACACACAAGAAGGCTTCCTTGCCTAAAAGCTGGCAGGATTATCTTTTGAGAAAGGTTCCTTGTGAGTAAAAAGGACATCATGTCGATTTTGGCATAAAAAAAGCAACTAATTTATCAGAAGTCAAATTGTACATGCTCATACATTCTGTTTATTTCATTAGATGTAAAATGTCACCACTATGCACCACCTAAACACGGCAGATTGTTGTGTCAAAAGGACACAACAGCTTCAGTGTACTGCTATGTCATGTGTAATAATGGTTATGATGTGGAGTTCCTTCAAGCAGAGCATTACATATGCAAGCCTGAAGGAAAGTGGGAAGTGATTCCAAGTTTTATGTCAATGCCTTGGCCAAATTGCATTGAGTTTAAGTAAGAACAAGGTTTTACTTGATCATTGTGATACTGCAGCTTTGTAACCAATTCTTTTCTTTTTAACAGACCTGGTATGCCGATACCATGAAACAGAGCCAAACGACGAAAGGCAAACATCATTTTGCCTGGAATATATTCAGGACTTGTCGAAGCATTTATACTAGCAATTTATTTTGATTTATAAAATGTTAGTCTATAAAAAATGTAATTTAAAAACCAATAAATACAAATGCCTAAAATTGATAATTTAGATCATTTGAATATTTATGGTTGACGAAAGCTATATATTAAGGATGAAACTTGTCCCAAGAATAGATGGGGTATGGTTTTGTTTTCAAGTGCTTGGTTAAATACCGTATTTACTCGTTTGAGCGCCGCGGCGCTCTTTAAATTTTCCGATCTTCAGATGTGGCACTCATTTGGGGCGGCGCTCAAACGAGTAAATACGGTAATTGCGCAAACAATGATGCCAATTTGTCAACATTACGTCTTGTCTTTTCTTTAGCGAAGTCCGCAGTAAAATCATTCAAAGTCGTCAAAATAATGAACCTAAGTCTTCTCAAATATGTATGAAACAAAAGTACAAGGCAGGAATCTAATATTTGTTGCTAAACGGAAGGGAAAGTTTCCATGATTTCGAACATCATTTCAACGAGTCAAAGTCAATGTTTTTACTAATGCATTACAAAGAAGTCCAAATACGCTAAAAAAACAAAATTTGTGGCGAAAATTAAAATAGGAATATAAACAGACAATTTATACTCACATTTTTGTGTTGAGAGCCTTCAATAAGCCAAGAAATAGCGAGTTTTTTATATAATTAAAGAAGAGACTTTTCTTTGTCAAGTCGCCATTATGAAGCGGTCCTTCGAGCGCTGAGCGCACGACAAATCACATGGTTCAAATTTTCACAGGGTCAAAATTCCCACTCGTTCCTGATTGGCTGAGAACTTTTAACCAATCACAACTTCGCAAAAAGGTGCTTTTGTTGTTTCGGTTTGACTGAGAAACACCACATGTTTTCTGGTCAGTGCAACTCAACGAAAAACAGTTGAAGGATGTTTGTTTGATTTGTAAATAAATCCTATACCATACAAAACCTGTTGTACATGTGTCGAGTAAAACTGTTTCTTTTTCTGACTTGTTGTTTCTTTGTCTGAAAATTGCAGGTTGTATTTGCAAACAATGAGAAAGTAGACAAGACATAATAGAATTGTAGATTAAATGTAGCTTAATGCTTGCGCAAACTTTCAGTCACAAACAAAGAAATCTTACTTGCAACATTCCGTTTTAATATAATATCAGTTTTATGACAAAGTCAAATGGCAATTTTCGTTGGCACATTATGCGGATTGGTCTTCATTTGTTTTGGAGTTCATTGGAAAACGAGATCCAAAACAGAGCGACAGAATTGCAGCGAATTTAGAAGATTTCAAACAACATACATAGTCGTATTTCTGCTAGGGACAGGTGTGTCTAGTGTAGGTGGAATTACACCTTTTGCTTACCATTAACGCAAAATATTCATTCATTTGCGCCGAGCGTTGGTTCAATAAAATCACTGGACATTCAATAACGCCACTGGACATTCATTGACGACGTACTAATGGCTCGGAGTGGACATTCAATAACGCCGTATTAAACTTTATTAGCTCGAAGTGGAAATTCAATAACGTCACTGGACATTCAAAAACGCCGTACTTAACTTCATTGCCCTTTGCGTTATAGAATGTTTCCTCTGCGTGCGGCGTTATTGAATGTCCTGTGATTTTATTGAACCAAGGCTCGGCACAAATGAATTAACATTTTGCGTTAATGGTTAGCAAGAGGTGTGCAACATACGAAGAGATCTTAATGGCTAAATGATGTCTCTAAAGGTATTTTACTTCAATTATTCAGCTGCAGACTGGCTTCAAGGTCCTCATGTCTACGCGTTGTACAAGAGTTATGGATTGACTTCCAAACAGATCGGGGAGCTTTTTGTGGGCGGTTTTGCATCGTCCATGATTTTTGGAACATTCATTGGCTCCCTTGCCGATAGATGGTGAGCCAGAAGGACTACGTCAACACGAAAAGTCCGTTTTCACATACAGTTGAATACCTTAACATTTTTTTAGTGGTCGACGGCTAAATTGCCTGATATATGCATTGTTATACGGTGTAGCTTGCATCACCAAAGTAAGTAGTGAATGATACGTAGTGGGCATATAGGTATGACCACAGACTCTAGGAATTTTCTATTCTCACATTTCATAGCATTTCTCCAACTATTACGTTTTGATGGCTGGCAGAGTTTTAGCTGGAATTGCGACTTCAATTCTCTTCAGCGCTTTCGAATCCTGGGCAATATGTGAGCATTCAAGCGTAAGTTAGACTAAAAATTCAAAAACTAAACTCACATTTAAGTTTGTTGCATGAATGTGATAACTGACGGTACGTTAAACTGTACAGAGACAGTTCAGTCAAGAATCGATGGGAACTTTGTTTGCGAATGCTGTTCTTGGAAACTCACTTGTCGCAGTAACAGCTGGACTGCTGGCCGAATTGGTTGCTAATAAATTTGGATTAGTGTAAGTAGTTCTTTTACAAGGACATATGTAGAAAGAGAAAACTGAAAAACAATGACTTGGAAGAAGCATGGAACAATCGAACCACTCTTTGGGGAGAATAATAAATTAGGGGCATAAGGAAAAGTAATGGGATGCAAAGCAGTTGAGAATGAAAAAGAATAGCATCAGAAACGAAAAAGAAACGAGTGGATTGATGAAGAAGACTTCAAATTCGAACAGCGAAGAAGTCTTTTCTAAAGCTGAAATACAGAAAAAAGAACTTTAGGAACCAGAAAACGTTAAATTAACTAGATAAAAAAAGATTGAACTCACAACTAGAAATTAGTAACGACTGAAATGGGTTATCACTGGAGATTTTGAGAAATATGTTGTTTTATCCCAGAGCACCGTTCGACGTTTCTTTGTGTACTCTTCTCATCATGGCTGTGATAATGAGGTGTATTTGGAATGAAAACTATGGAAACGAAAGTGGAAACCTGGCTTACTCTTTTAAAAAAGCTATAAAAGTTCTCCGACAAGGTAAAGTAAAACTGCAA
Source organism: Phenganax stokvisi (assembly GCA_025400075.2). Taxonomy (NCBI): domain Eukaryota; kingdom Metazoa; phylum Cnidaria; class Anthozoa; order Malacalcyonacea; family Clavulariidae; genus Phenganax; species Phenganax stokvisi. The sequence continues at coordinate 4,712 of JAODVQ020443898.1, forward strand.
GATGTGTATACTGTTAAAGAAAATGAACCCTTTAAAAAATTTTTTTAGATCGTAAAGTGCTATGTCTGGGATTAATTCAATCGCTTTTTGAAGGGGCTATGTATACATTTGTCTTAGAATGGACTCCTGCCCTAACTTCGGGTGAGTGAGCGGACAGAGTTACCGAAGTCCCACACAAACATGATCGTAGATGTACCTTTTTAAAATCTGCTTTTAATATAGACGTGTCGGTAGAAACACAGCCGATCCCACACGGATTGATATTTGCATCTTTCATGGTAAGAAGTATTGAAGCTACTCAGAATGAATATCCATCTTTTTATCAAGAACCGACTGTTTTTGTAGATTGCTGTTATGATTGGATCGGCTGTCTTTAAAATATTGAGTAGAAAATCAAATGTGGAATCCTTTATGAGGTAAGATACTAAAGTCTATCATTCTGAAGGGTGTATCTCAATTTTATCAAATGCTATCTTTTCTTTTTTGAATGTTCATAGGATTGTTTATTGTGTAGCAACAGTCGCTCTTTCCACTCCAGTTTTTGTGGCAAAAGTAAGCCTTCGAAAATGACAGTCGTATTCCATGAAATGGCCATGTTGCTCTAATTTTATCCAAGTCTTTTTCTTCTCATACACAGGGACACGTCTCAATATACTTCAGTTTCTTGGTGTTCGAATGTTGCGTAGGTAAGTAGATAACCGACAAAAACACGGTAAATCTCAATAATAGTAAACATATATGTTAAATAAATTTGAAAGTATACGTTCTTTTTAGGCATTTTTTGGCCAGCCATGGCGACAATGAGAGGAAAATACATACCAGAAGAAAGTAAGTTAGCGGGGCAATCACTTCTATCAAACCATGGCTCCCCGGAGCGTTTTTTGAAAGAAATTTGATATGCACAAAGATTTAAAGCCCTGATTAATGTTTAACTGCACATAAACATAAAACAACTTTAAAATCTGTCGCTCGTCCTACATCAACTTGCAACAAGTTTAATTTCAAAATACCACCGGTAACTCCATCATTAAGATGCCTTGGTGTCCGCCTGAGCTGCGAAAATTGAAACCAAAACGAGTCAAAGTGAACGAAGAATTTTTAAACGAAGCGTACTCGAAGTTGATCGGTCTGACATTTTCTGGCAAGTACATGGGCGTTTATCAAGTCCCTGAGAGTCATAGACTAGACGAACGACGGGTGTATAGAGGTACAATTGAAGTACACGATGAACAGATGGAAAAATTATTGAAGAACACGCATGACTTGGTGGAGAAAGTGACGTTTTGGAGCGGTATTAGTCTCCCTACAGACCAAGCAGCACCACTGTGGCTCTGGTGTATAGAACCCATAGATAACACAGCTGTTGGGCAACGGAATCGTTTTCAAATCATCTCCGTGACTTTTTTTAAAGAATCCGAGTTTAGAGCTGAGTCTGAGATACATGCGAGAGTTGTTGCTTAATTCGAAAGACGGCAGGAAAACGACAGACTACAAACAATACAATGTTGATATTATGCTGACAGATGCACCATGTTGTGTTAAGACATTGATATTTATTTGAAACAATGGTGTATGTAGGAACAAAGATAAATTTTGTGATAGCGCGCAGCTTTGGTGCTAAGTTAGAAGTGGGCATTATTAATAAAGTACTTCCGCTTTCTTACTGCATAGGCCTGTAACAGCATACTAACCATACTAACAGGCTGACTCGACCATGCTCAAACATACGAGTTTCATACTAAACTATTTTCATATCAAGTTCGCAAAACGAACGTGTATTACTACGCATTTCATATCGTTTTCCTATATTTTCATATCGTTTAGCGCGTGCAACAATCATGAACATTTTTAGAATCCCCTTGAATCTTATTGTCATATTGGTGCTTTTACAGGTCAGTGACCAAATTCACATGAAGTTTAGCACATCAGTTGTTAAGCAATTGTGGAGCACAAAAAATTCGAATAGAACAAACAGAATCGTCTTTCTTGATTTTTTCACAGGATCTTCCTTTGAGCACAACATTCGTGTTATGCATTGTATTTCTGGCTTGCTGCTATGCTGCTCAAGAGTTGCTTTGCAGGTTTTTAAATGGGCATAGTCAATGTAGATATCATTCGCTCTTTAATCTGGCACCTTAAAGCATCGCTTCTCTGTGATTTAATGTTGAAATGAAATGTCTTTACCATGCATGTAGTCCATGACGAAGTGCACTGGAAACTCAAACTGTTTCTTGCCTCGTAGGTTGACACACGAACAAGTAACGGAATGTGAAATTACAACTGAACCATCAGGTAAGGATTGCGCGTGCGTAGTGTTTGTGAAGCCACGTGCTTTAGTATCCAGACCCTTTACAACGAAACATCTCCACCGTTATTAGCATGGCGATTTCTGGCAAAACTGAATGTTTTCCATGTAGCAAACTGCCGCTTTCAAATGCTTTCTTCTCTATTATCTTTTTCTCATCAAAGAACGTCCAAAAACTTGGTGCCTGTACCGCTTCAGTTTGAGAATTTCGTCCTCGGATTGGTGTTACTAGTATTTTTACACAATTTTGGCAAACTTCTGGGACTATTTGGAGATCCCAAATGTCACTGAAAAGCCCCGGAAGGGGAGTATCAATAAAGTATTGTATTGTACTGTATGGTTGTATCCCCTGCTTCGGTAATAGTTAGCAACTCCATTCTTTCGCTCCAATAATTCGACAGCCCCCGGTACTATGAGGTTACGGCTGGCGTTGTCAGTTGTTTTCCAAAAACTTTGCTCTTTCTGGTAATCCGGTTTGAAATTTCCAGTAAATTTGACCCTTTCAAGTTTTTCTTTCCTGCTTGTTACAGATCTATTGTGCAGCGCAAAGCCTTCAGGGACGGATTTGACGGGTTCGTCTTCTTGAGGATTGATGCTCAGCCTCCTCCGAACTCTTGACGAGCTGCCCGAGCGTTCCTCTATCCTTGAAAATCGTACCAGCGTTTCGTTAAGTTGTAATGCAAACCTTGTGACCTACAGCAAACTTATTAGATGAAGATCATTAAGCCAAGAGCTTGTTTCAACTTGATAACATAGCCTAGACAAAAACTCGTCAAAACACTTGCATGTCAGTACAGGGAAGTAAAGTCCTAAACGTTAGAAGCTCAAAGATTCTCATTTCTGTAGATGAATACAGAAAATAAAATTGCTTAATTGCTTCAGCAGAACATTATTTAACTTCAACGCAATTAATTCAGATGTTCAGTTAGTAAACATTATCTTCATTAGGATTAAAATTCGATTGTCTGTATCAGTGTGTTGTCTTAAGCTTTTGTCTTGAAATGCTAACTATATTCTTAACTGTTACCAGTGACAATAAAATGCAAAATTTGTACACAAATTAAGTCTGGTAAGAATGGCGTTTGGATGATATGAAACCGACGGTACTGATTTTACATAAAATCATTAAGACTAAGGCAAGCCAAGCAAAAAATTTAAACACATCCTTTTTGCTCTACAATTAGTTGAAATTAGCGGAGGAATTTATAGAGATACATGAAACGAGGCCAATATTCTTCACAACGAAACAGTCCGGTTATGCAAAGAAAAAGAATTGCATCTGACCGCGTATACGAATAGCTTAAAGCAAACTATAACGACAGTGCAAACAAGAATCAATGGTGCCAAGCAAATCACTGCAATTGGTGAAAGAAGAAACAGTCGCTACACAAGTTAAAAACAAGAATGAGAGCGTAGCACCAAAACCAGCCAATCAGAACATCGATTCGTCATTTCAAAGACTTTTGAAATGGAGAGAAAAGGAAAATTTTCGCGTGTTAAATCTATCGGAGGGACGCAACAAGAAGTAATCAATTGTATTTGGACGTCGGAGATGTAGAAGCTAAAGAAACTTACGAAATGGTACAAAGTAAAGTGACAGAATTTAAGGACCACCTTAGAAATTTTATTAGAAATTTATTTGCTCAATAATACTCTGATAAATCTATATTCTGTACAATATTCTATCTAATTCACTTCGCCTTTGTAAAATGTTAAAAAGCTACTAGAAAGTTTGAAACAATACGTAATAGCCAGTGTTCATAATACGTTGGCCAATTCAACTACCATAATCCTTTACGAGTATTTACTATCTACGTACAGGGTTCGAAAAGTATTTTGGTAGTTTAATTAGCTCAATACCGTCAATTGACTATTACAAAAGTTACATTTGGTAAAAACCGCAATATTTTTTTATGAAAATATAAAACTAACAAAACCATTTAGCAATTGCCTCAACCAAACTGAAATAAAAGTAATTTACTAATGACAAAAGTTACATGAACACGTTATAACACTGATGCAAAGACTAGAAAAAACATGGCAGTCAGTAAATGCATCATTCATAAATGCAGGCAATCATTTCAAACAACTTTAACAAAACACCCAACTTCATGCAGTTCAAACTCAACTCAAACAATATCCATGCGTGGGCTTCACGCAAGTATTTAACATCAACGCGTCAGCTTCACGAACTAACTCATGATTGTTTGCGAGCTGTTACCTTTGCGTGGGATTTAAGTGAGGGTTGGGAAACGGTGAGCCGTACTGTTGGACAAGAATATGGGGGTGGAGTGGTCCCATGTAGCCCGGATATGGCATGTTGGGAAAAACGCCTGTCCCTGGGGGCTGGTAGCTCATATAAGGCATTGAACCTCTGGGCATGAACATTGGCAACCGCACCATTGGCTGATGTAACACGTGATTCTGTCCTTTCTTTCTTGAAGACGCAGTTTCAATATTTTTCCTAGCCGCCTGAAATCGATCCTTATTGATTTGCTCATTGTCCAAAAATGTACGTTGTTTATAGGTTGGGTCAGGTACGTTTACATCCATAAGATTTCTAATGCTATCCGTGGAATGTTGACGAGTACTGGTAAAATTTTGAAGAAGGTCACTAGAAATTTGGGGAAGATTTTTGGAGAACGTTTGAGGGATATTGGTAGAACTTTGGCGAATATCGATGGAGGTTTGGGGGACGCTGGTACGCATTTTAGGGACATTGGTAGGATTTACAGAAGTAACTGCATCCAAAATATGATCAAAAGGAACATGATTGTGTTGGTCAGGACGAGTAGGAGCAGACGTGAACACTTGAGGACTCTGACGGATGAACGTGTTCCAGGATGGATACTGAGGGGTAAATGTTGTAGGACACTCATAAGCGCCAATGTTTGGTGACTTTTTGTCCAAAACCGGCGCGGGTTCGCGATTTTCAGTTGTTGTCCCTCCCGCAGGTTTTACAAGAGCGATGTGTGCGGGCGAAGCCTTAAAATAGACGTAATCAGATATCAAAACTTGTACTTTCTAAAACGCTGACGAATACTTCGATCTTCGCTCATCGTTCATTTGTAACAAAAATCAATACGGATCTTGACTATCTCGAACTGTTGTTTTCGGTATACCCAAACAGACGAAATATCCGAATTTATAGGCTGCATTTACACTCGAGCTTGGCTGTGCGCATATTTCGCAAACTGCAAAAAATTGCTTCCCTAGCAATTTTACACGAAAAGTCAAATTTTTCGTGATTTTAATATCCTCAAATCACATTTCGAAAACTACCGAAAACGTTCTCAGGCCCGCGAAGAAATGATATAAAAGCAAACCAAGAATAAATCAATACCTACCTTATTCGGCATGTTATCTTTCTCTACAATATTATCCTCCCTCGTCACGTTACTCTCCTTGCATCCGTCTGTATCCTTTGCCATCTCCTTCGCTTCCGCTGCCATGATAAGACTCCGGATATGACTCAGTCTTTTCTCTACGTCTTCCGCTTTATCGACGGAATTTTCACCCGGAGACATATCCCCGCTAGTCATCGCTCGCAAGATGCGTTTCCTAAACACCAAAATTCGAACATGAATCAAACAGAAA
>JAODVQ020444001.1:0-10612 GCA_025400075.2 Phenganax stokvisi
AGAGAGAGAGAGAGAGAGAGAGAGAGAGAGAGAGAGAGAGAGAGAGAGAGGAGGCGAAAGAGCTTATCTAACCAGTGAGCTGTCAGGGCATATTGGACGAGAATCCTCTCTCATTGATCTGGTGAAGAAATCGTGGAGTGAAGAATATTCTCTCAGTTCTTTGCGCTTCACGTCGTCTAGTTTGATTCCATAGAGCAGGCAGAAGAGACCTAGGACTGGTCGACGTGCTCGAGGACTGAGTCGGATCAGAGCTATCCTACCCCACAGTCTGGTCAGCGTCCTGGCAGGAAGTTTTTTCAGCAGAGCCAGCTGTGGGGAAATGGAGGGTGGGAGAAAGGAAAGGAAGAGGCGTGTGTGGGTGTTTTAATGTTTACTTGTGTCACCTTCACGCATCAACTTCGAAGAGAGGTAATCGTACGATGGTGGTTTTGTGCATGCGCGTGTGCATATCGTGCAGCGACATTTAGCTTACGTTGCGTTGCGTAAGTACAGCAGAATTATAAGCGTGTCCGCGACCGATCGCGCAACTCTCGTACGATACCGCACATATCGGAGGAAGAGTTCAGTATGAGATCAGTATACAAGAGAGAGTATTCGAGGAAAGCTAACACAAGCTACGTATAAGCGTGACTACTTAGAAAATTACACGTAACAGACTTTCACCCATTCAGAGCTTCTTTTAGCAGTTGTGGACTAATTCAAGGAACAGAAAAAGGGCATGAATGAGAAACTAAAACAGCGCAGATAACAATCGTTTTTCTAATACATGCGCAACAGGAAAATCGGAGCAATTTCTTACCTGCCACTTGTCGAGTTCTGGTGCGAACGTACCGCCACCACTGCTGATGCCCCGCACCAGCGCCAACAAGATGAGGAGATGGAGAACTAGCCAGGCAGACAGCCATCTCCCACACAGGCGCACAAGTCCGGCAGCCGGACCCTTTACTATGCGGGTTCGCAGCGGTGGAAGTGAAGGCTCATCAGTGAACTCTTCATCATCTGACAATTGAGCTTTTCTTCTCTGTCTAGCCCAGCCTACGGCCGGTCCGTAGAGGAAGAGAGGTACTGAGGACAAAGATGTTATTATTAGCGCTTCATGAAACATGTCTCTTGATGTAGATAGCTAGGTAGGGAAAGAGGTTGATGAGGTGGGATTAGGCACAGCAGAAGGCGAGCTTCGCCTCAAAAGCTGACCCGAAGAGGCAAGAAACGGTGAGAAAAGCAGCATGAGAAAGACCTCTCAGTAATCGAATCCGGGCTTTTATACGCAGCTGCTGGCTTAATCGCGCGCGCGCGCCGCCACGCACACGTACACCACACCTTAATGCAGTGCGCGTGCGCAATAGAATAATGCGTTGATACACAAGTCGATCTAGAGTTCTTATGGAGAACATCAAGAAAGGTATTGCACGTGTCGATGAAATGGATTATATACTCTGTTGCAGCTCCAAGACGTGGCCTAAAAGAGAGGCTGGCAACCGGAGAGACTATCCTCTGCGCTGAAGGCTATTTGCTTGCCTTTGTCCGCGCGGGATACGTACTGCAGGGACTGTGGGTGCCGGAGTTTGTACTAGACTATCCCGATGTCCTGCGTAACCAGCATTATGAGTTCGTCCGAGCAGGTTCTGACGTTACTGAGGCCTACCAGGTCAGTAACGAATGTGTCAGTACACTACTGTTTATCTCTATACGATTTGTTTTTTCGCAGTATCTTACTGACAGAAAACAGATGAAGTACGCTGAACTAGAAGATAAAACGGAAGAAGTGAATCGTACGGCTCTTAGAATAGCTCGTAATGTGGCAGAGGAGACGGGAACACTGTTCGCGGGAGGAATATCAAACCTGGATTATAGTTTATTTCAGCAATCTAATGGAAACTCCCAGGCTAAGTCCCTGTATGAGGAACAGGTACAATGGTGCAAGGAGGAAGGAGTCGACTACATCATTGCAGAGACTATGTGGGGTCTTGTGGACTCCAAGATAGCTCTCGAGGCTATAAAATCAGCTGAAATTCCTGCCGTGGTTACAATGGCAGTTAGAAATCTAGAAAAGAGAGACGGAATCTTTCTTACCACTGATGGTGTCCCCGTTCCCGTGGCGTGCAGAGAATTATTAGAATTGGGGGCCACACTGGTCGGGGTTAACTGTTCCCGGGGCCCTGGGACCATAATTGAGGTGGTGGAACAGATCTGTGAGGTGGTGCCGGCAGAAAAAGTATGTGCTCTACCAATAGCCTATCGCACAACTCCAGAAGAGCCTACCTGGCATGTTCTCAAGGACAAACACTGTCCTCGTAACAACCCCGTCTATCCGAAAGGGTTCGACCCGTTCTATGTGAGTCAGGTAGAGATTACTGACTTTACCAAGCGGTGTTTGGAACTGGGGTTACGATATATCGGTATATGCTGTGGAAATACGGGTAGCTATACTAGGACCATGGCCAGTGCTATGGGGAAAGAATCCACTCTCAGCAAGTACCACACCAAGGCTGCTCTGGCTCAGAACAGGGTAGAGAAGATGACTGGCTCTATACTTCCCTCTCCAAAGGAAGAGTAGCTAATAGCATATTTTGTTGATTACAAATGCCGTCATTGTTTCATTTGGCGCGTGGTGTCAATCTTGCTGCGCAGGAACTAATATAAGTCTAGGAGAAAATGGCCTCTTCGCCACCGCAGAAAAAAGCCAAAAGTGAGATCCTTACTGGTCCGAGCAGTTGGTTTTTCCTGCAAAAATCTGACTCTTTCAGGTGCGCGAGGCTTGAAGGAAAGACTGGCGGCCGGAGAGACGATCCTCTGCGCTGAAGGCTATCTGCTCGCCTTTGTCCGTGCTGGATACGTACTGCAGGGACTATGGGTGCCGGAGTTTGTACTCGACTATCCCGAAGTTCTTCGTAACCAGCATTATGAGTTCGTCAGAGCCGGTTCTGACGTTACTGAGGCTTACCAGGTAGACTGTTAGATCGTGTGGCAGGCCGCGCAGCAGCATGCGTATATATACGCATGAGTTGATGAATTCCATCATTCTCTGACTGCAGTACCATACAAATAGGAAGTTGATGGAGAGGGTCGATGGACAAGACAGAACGGAAGAAATAAATAGAATAGCTCTAAAACTAGCACGAGAAGTGGCAGACGACACAGGAACCCTCTGCGCTGGTGGCCTCTCAAGTACCAACCTCTTCAAGAAATTTCCACTCTTGGCAGAGGACGATCCGTCCGATAGCATCAGGGAGATATTTAAAGAGCAGGTAATCTGGTCAAAGGATGAAGGAGTAGATTACATCATAGCCGAGACCATGTGGAGTCTAGCAGAGGCAAAAATTGCCGTGGAAGTGATAACCTCACACGATCTACCCGCAGTTGTGACAATTGCAGTGCAGAACATAAAGAAGAAAGACGGTGTTCTTCACACTCAAGATGGCGTGGCTATACCGGAGGCCTGTCGCCAGCTAGCAGAGATGGGGGCCACTCTGGTAGGCGTTAATTGTGGCCAGGGTCCCGGAAATATGATAGAGTTGGTGGAGCAGATTTGTAAGGTTGTGCCACCGGAAAAGGTCTGCGCCCTACCAATCACATACCGCACCACGACAGAGGAGCCGATCTGGCAAGTTCTAACAGACAAGGCCTACCCGAAGAACAACCCTGTCTACCCCAACGGCCTGGAACCATTCTACGTCACGCGAATGGAAATTGCGGAATTCACGCGGCGGTGCCTGGAGCTAGGAATGCGATACCTCGGCATATGCTGTGGGAACACGGGGAGCTACACCCGAGCCATGGCCGAGGTAATGGGCAAAGAGTCTGTCCTCAGTCGCTATCATAGGAAAGCTGCAGCAGTTCAGGCCATAACCCAGCAATTCATGGAGAAAGTTAATCAAGAGTGAACTCACTCGGGGCTTAATAAAAACCCTAGAATTTGGTATAATAATTATGATTAAGTTTTCTATGCTTATAATAAAGACTTATAATTATCTATATAATTTATACGCTTTGATGTGTCTGCAATTAAATTGCTGGTAATAGTTTATAGGAGAATAATAATTATATGCATTAGAAAATGGTACGATTGAGCTAAATTGTATGTCTTATAGAAAGTGTATTGTATTATACAGAGATTTAATAGTTTATGAGCGTATTGGTGTTAGGGGTCAAAGGTCTTTGAGGAGGTAGCCAGATCCTGTTTGGCGTACTGCGACAGTTGCTGGGGGACTCGGGTTGGGTCTGAGAGAATTGTGGTCTTTGTGCTCAGCTCCTTCAAACTGTTCATCACAACTGAACGGAGAAGAGTGAGAAGGAGTGGAGGGGGAGGAAGAAGGGTGTGGAGGGAGAATGAAAATGCAAGAAATGCAAGAAATAAGTTGAATAAAAGAGTCATCTGTTGAATGATTAGCATCTACTTAAGAGAAATGAAACATTTCCATGACCAGCGATGCACTCTAGCTTCGCAGGCCAAGTAGACACAGGTTACAGGACCCCAAATAGAGAGGAAAGAGAGGGAGTGTGAGACCATACATAGAAAAGATTAAGAGGAGGAGGAAAGAAAATACTGTGGTATATATACATATGTACCAGGTCTCAGAGCATGTAGAGAACAGTTTTGCTCGAACCAAGCTAGCACAGTGCGACACAGTTCATCTTGGTTTCCAGTGGACACGGTACTGTTGTATGACTCAAACAACTGCTGTAGGATCAGACTATACTGTATTGACTCCGGTCAAGGAACAACTGGTGTGCGTGGACCTTGCAACCTGATCTCGTGTACAATCCTCCCTAATTTAAAATCCAGCCATCTATGTAGCTTTACAGTCCAACCTTGAGTGCTTCTATAACATTCTGTGTGCATTCAGTTTACCTAAAACCAGGAGCTTATGAGCCACCCAAAGGGCTGCTAAAACTAAGCCATATATGGCTTTCATTCAAGCCACCAAAACACTAAGTTAGAATGTATACAGTGGAACCTCTCTATAATGGACAACCTGGGGCCAGGATATTTGTCTGTTATAGCAGGGTGTGTCCATTCTGGAGGGGTTACTAATGTATTGATCTATAGTAAGTTGGGATACAGAAACGTATCCATTATATTGAGGTGTCCATTATAGAGGAGTGTTCATTAAGCAGGGTTCCACTGTACAATATAGCAGTAGGAGAGGATACGATCCAAAATTTATAGTTCTGAAGTGTACGTTTCTTGACGTACTCCTGAAATCGTCTTCTGTTCTCCTCAAATCTCTGTAGTCAACAAGAGAGACATTACAATGGAAGAATTGTTAAAGTCTAGGGGGCACCAATTAGAACAAGCAGCCCTTTCTGTAATGCTAACTTTATTTTGTGGTAGTAATTGAAGTTAAAGGAAGTGTATATAGCAGTATAATAAAGGGCTAAATATACATAGTATATGTATGAACTGGTCCCTGTATGCATAAAACTGACAGACCTGTCTAGTGACTGGGACACCTGAAGCAGGAAGATTCTCCTGACATTCTGCGATGGCTGCGTTTAGTTTAGCCTGCTCTTGCTTTAGAGACTGCATCTGTCTCTCTCTCTGGTCTCTCTCAGAGTGAGCTCTCTCTATGAACTCCACAGCTAAGGGAGGAAGATAGTTGAAGGGGTAAGAACCAGAATGGGCCAATAGAAAATTTTAAAAGCCTGTTTTTGTACTACATATTTCAGCTGAACTACATTAGCTGAAGTGTGTACAAAAAAAACATTTGTTTGAATTTTGCTAGTAGCCTACTCTGGTTCCAACCCCTTTAATTATTACAGTGTTCCTCCTCAGACTGAGCTTATTAGTGATGGCTAAAAATCTCTAAATTTAGCTCACAATACGATGTAGGCTTGAGCCATGTGTTACATAATCTCTGTCAAGCTGCTGCCAACCATTGTGGACAGAACCAACTTACTCTTCTCAAGTATGGCAGCCTTGCTGACTTTGCCACTCGGGTAGGAGGAAGGATCCACCACTAGACTCTGTAGCTGATCAAAACCTTGTTTTATCGTCCCTCTCCTCCTCTGCTCTGCCGTTATGTGAGACTGCCTTCTGATCTCTTTGTAAACCTGGGATTAGTTTCACATGAGAGGAGGGAGGAAGAGAGAAGAGTATAGAGCTTGGTTCAGAATATGCCTCACGCCTTGCGAACCATTACCACACACACATAGAATTTAAATCTATCCTCACGATATGGTGGTAATGTAGGTTATTCTTCCCTTGTGAGTAATATTATGAATTCAGTATAAGAAGAGAGAAGAGAAAGGGTGGTAGATGGTGGAAGAAAGGTGATAGGTTATAGTACATACAGTGGAACCTCTCTATAATGAACAACTTGGGGCCAAGAATATTGTCTATTATATGTATCAGAGTGTCCGTTCTAGAGGGGTAATGATGTATTGATCTGGTAGTAAGTTGGGATACAGAAATTTGTCCGCTATAGAGGGGTGTCCATTAAGCAGGGTTTCACAGCAGATCTATGTAAGTAGGGGGAAACATATGAACCATAGGATCAATACATCACGAGTTTTCTATTATACACTACAATTGAAATTGTTTAAAAACCTCTTTCTGTTCGGAACTGAGTCCCCGCGAGGATTTCAGTTTCGATTTGCTGGCATCAGAAGTTGCTCCACCAGATAGAGATGGTAGTGATCCCAATGACGATTGTCCGAACTTTTGGTCTCCTCCTCCTCCGACTGGAGATAGTAAGTCCTCACTGCTCATGAAGGAACTGGGCTCCGGAGTGGAGGAAGCTATGTAGGATGAGAGAGATGTAAACAGTGAAGTATTGGCTATAGAGGGGTGTCCATTAAGCAGGGTTCCACTGTGTTCCATTGTTAAGTACAAACACATAGCCAAGTAGACACAGAGAGACTGTACGTGAGAGATGGAGACAGGTATAGATTTACCAGAAGTATTCTTTGAGGTAGAATATGGACTTTTCCCACCATAGCTGGCCTGTGCAGCAGCAACCGCACTGAACAATCGACTCTGAAAATCTGACGTCTGTTGTAGAGAAGAAAACTAAACCTCCAAATTGTGGACAAAATGTCCTTATTGAGAGGTCATATATAGGTAGCATGTATATACATAGGTTATCCTTACCCACCTATTAATACCTAGAACTCTAAGATACTAAATATATACAGTATGCATACGTTTTCAGTTGATGTAAGATTGTCTGTTGAAAGAAATACTTCTTTTTCTCCACCTCCATCTCCTCCTCCTCCTCCTCCTCCTCCCGAGGAGAGGAAACTGCTGATAAAGTTGGAGGAGGCCGGAGTCGGGGAGGGGGTGTGAGGGAGGAGAGGAGAGGGTGTGGGTTGAGAGAGAGATGGTGAGGATGTGACAGATGAGGAGGACGAGAAGAGGTTTCGAAGGATATTGACCAACGCCGGTTTGGAAAGGACCGTCCGCAAGAGCTGCTTGTCAGAGTCGCTCAGTTGTTGTTCCTTACTTGACGATGAAGAGGACTGCAACTGGGCCGTCACCTGACGAGTCACATGACAATCACATGGTCAATACATTAATCACTACCACAGTAAGAATACACAATATAATTATGAAAGCTATAGCTCTATATTACCAAAGAGCAATTGAGTACTCATGATAAGCAGGGTTCCCCAACAAAATTCAGGTAGTGTAGCAGTATATAATGGCTAAATCTAGAAATGTTACTAAAGATAGAACAAATCATTCAAGAACAATGGAATACAGTGAAAGAATGCAATTTCATTCCACTTGTATAATACTAAAAAATAGCCTCTATGCTGCTAACACTTCCTTTAACTATGTTTTTATATAGCTTACTGGTGCGGAATGATGAGTGACTTGAGTCTTATACTGCTGGAGTAGTTCACGGTACTGCTGCTCTGCTAGTGACTGCTGCTTCTCTAACTCCTGGGAATGAGCTTCATGCTGCTGACTCAGCATTCTGATCTGTTCCTACACACACACACAGAGTCAAAAACATATGACACCCTGGCCTTGTAGTAGTATACACAGTACATGTTGAGTTTTTTTATGTAGTCCCTAAAATGCTTTTAGAAAGAGAAAATGTATCCCTTTAGTTTTCTTCATAAATTTATGTAATGTATGTACCTTTAGAAGCATACTCCCCGAAGGTTCACTCTTGTTCTTCTGGAGTACAGGTCTATCACTGAGCTGTGATGCACTTCCAATGCTGGCCCGACGAGATGACATGTGTGCAGGACCGGAGGGTGGAGGCATGGAGTGGGCAGAGCTTCCTGCAAACCCCACCTCATCGTCCCAATGAGGGAGATCGGTCTGAGAGTTGTAGGGACTGCGTCGCTTGCTGCCGGGGAGAAATTGTGATGACTCGTCTCTCCTTTTATTCCTTCCACCTCCTCCTCCTCCTCCTACTAGTCCTCCTCCTCCACCACCACCACCACCACCACCACCTCCTCCTACTCCTCCTACTAGTCCTCCGCCACCACCTCCTCCACTGCTTGCATCCATCATAAACATACCACCTCCACCAGAATGTTGACTCAGCATATGCTGCTGCTGTTGTTGTCGTTGTTGTTGTTGTTGTTGTTGTTGTTGTTGTTGTGCAATTACACCATTACCGGGCCCGGCAGGAGACATAAAGTTGTATGGGTTCATGAGCGGATTACTGGTTGGACTGGGTCCCCCACTAGCAGGAGTCACGTAATCGTTCTGGGGAGACTTTAGACTCTCGGAGGAGAGATCTCTCTTTAGTGGAAAGTGAAACATTGAGGAAGGGGTCAATTGTTGCTCGGCCGGGTGCCGCGGTACCTCGAGTTGTCCCAGTGAGAATTGAGACTCGGGTGGCGGAGTTTGAGCGGGCGTAACCACATTGCTGTTGTCATAGCAACCCTGTTGGTCAGGGTGGGTCCGCGGGTCAAAGTACGACTGGGTGGGTGGCTGAGGAGGGGGCTGAGAGGGAGAGAAGGGAGGGAAAAGTGAACTGGGTGTATCGGTCACTCCGAAGTCGGTGAGAAAAGATGACAGTCCGACAGAGGGAGGCTGGAGTGACAGCTGGTGAGGAGAAGGAAGAGACGGGGCAGCGGCCAACTGAGGAGACACCATCGGCTGCTGGGAGAGTCCACCCAGGTGATGAGGTGGCTGATGAGGCAGAGGGGGTGTGGCGGTTGTGGGTGTGGTCAACGGGAAACCACTCATGGAAGGAGAGAAAGTTGGAAGAGAAGGCTGGTAGTTAGAACTGGTGGTTCGTGAGAGTAACACTAGAAGAAAAAAGATGGCAAAAGTCGATCAAAGAAGGGAGCTAATAGTCGCTGTGTTCAATGATTAGCCTCTATGAGGCAAGGAACACCTAGTGGTAACAGCGGTCACCATTGTATTGCACTCAGCTTTGTGGGCCCAGTAGGCACAGGCGACAGGACCTCTGAGAGTCTGGTATGATAATGGAGGAGGAGTATATGGGTTGGATCAAGAAAAGATGAAGTAAGAGGAAGAAAAAGAAGAGAGGAGGAATGAGAGAAGCACCTTCCATTGGTTCTAGTTTTCCCAGAAATTCATCCAATGCAGAACTGAGTACATCCATCTTTGGTTGGAACATCATATTTGTACCTCAAGAGAGATAGAGAGAGAGAGAGAGAGAGAGAGAGAAGGGAGAGGGAGGGAGAGAGAGTGGTAGTGAAATAATGCACAGCTAATTGTTGACAACTCTCTTGCACTACTATATAATAATTATTGATTAGCAAATGACTCACTGGCATTATAATCCTGATAGTAATCTTGACCCAGTCCCATAAAGAATGGATCAGATAGTTCTATGTATAAAGACAAATGAAAATATATTATTCTACATGTATTATATATGGAAGTTGCCTCACCATCAATTTGTATCAGTCCGGCCGGCCTAGAGAAACGACAGGTTCAAGAAGAAAGAGAGAAGGAAAAAAATTAATGTGAGTAAATGGAGAGCACTAATTGGAGTAGATAGAGGTTTGAAAGAACACATGCAAGAAAGGCAAAAAAGGCAGTGAGTAGAAGACTTACACGGAATGCTCGACCTGCATGGCCTGCTGCTCCGCACTGGCGCTACCATCACCCAGTTCATCCTGTGGGAAACAACCATCAGTTCTATATACAGTGAAATTACATACATATATGTAGGGGTATATGTATACACCACCACCAGTTTATACCACTTTCTTATGTACAGTGCTACAGATATGTTATACATTATATACCTTTCCTCTCTAATAAAAGCACACCAGCCTATCATAACTATATGTACTGGGAGAATATTCAACAATAGAACCTATTTGGCAACCTTCCTTGCGGGACATGTACACAGACAAGAACTACCAATTGTGTGATACATTTTTTATGAAGAAAATATCGCCGTACTAATTATTAAGATGGCGGTGGAATTTGGAATCTGACATTGATTGAAAGCGATATAAGCGGATAACTCTCAAATCGGGAAAAGTTTGCCACTGGCGCTAATTTAGTGACTGGTAGAGCAATATACTTTATTAGCAAACTTACTCCTCTTAGATTTTCAGCGAGGTCAGCTAGTAGTGGGTCCCTCCTACACCCTCCTTGTCGCTGGGACAACCAGAGAGAGAGAGAGAGAGAGAGAGAGAGAGAGAGAGAGAGAGAGAGAGAGAG
>JAODVQ020444109.1:0-10611 GCA_025400075.2 Phenganax stokvisi
TTAAATTTTGGGGTGGTGCAATTTGATCTCTTGATTTTTCAAATATATTTTCTGGAGTTTCAATATCAACGAACTGAGTATTTCTATATTTACGTATAGGTATTTCACCTTTCAACACTCTTTTGTTGTATTCGCATTCTTTCTTACCCATCACTCTCTAATCGCAACGTTAACTTAATAATCTCGTCCGATGTTTTGTACTTTTCTTCGTCGTATTCAAGCCAAAAATGAACGCTTTCATTTATAACCTGACTATTATTAATCATGAATGTTGGCACCTCATTTTTCTTTCCATTTTCAAACGTTGCTGAAATATTTTGTTCATCCACATACAATAAGAGATAGTGTTGAAATAAAATGTATTGTAAAGCTGTCGGATCATCAGTAACAGCTGCATTAAGAGCATCAGTATCCACCTTATTTTTTATCTCACCACTGACAACACTTATTTTTTGCCCTTCTGTTTGTAATTTGCTAATATCCAATTTTCTTGCAAAAAACAACTTAAACGATCCCTTTGTCTTTTTACACTTTAATCTCGCTATTTTCCAATAAAATTTCTTCGTTTTCAATTTATTCTTCATGTAAATAGAAAATGGATAAGCAATATCATATTTTTCTAAATTTAATTTACCATCCACTCCTTTTAGTACAATCTCAATCATATTCAATTATACAATCAATTTGAACAACACCAGAGTCGAAATTTGTCAATTCGCCTCGCGAATTATACAACGAAATGTGAAATTCAGGTATAATAGCTTTTATTAGTTTTCTTTTAATATCGCTTGATGGTTCGTAGTTAAAGGTTTCACCACTACCCTGTCCTTCTATTTGTAATGGTACGATGCTTAGTATATTCGCTTTTGTATCACCAATAGCAGACTTTTCTACTTGATCACAGTAAATTAAAATATTATTAATCCCATCAGAAATATCAGCTAAATGTTCACCAATTATCGATACAGTTTCATCATACTGATGGAAAGTTGGTCCGTATAATGAGTTTGTATTCACCTCTACTTTCAAAGATTTTTCTGCTTCGAATCCAAGCATAAATTTTAATTTTTTAGAAAGATTTAGAGTTAACTCCATCTTACCACCTTTATCGAGTAAATAATACTGATTCAATTCATGAGCATTCCAAGCTTTACCGCTTGATGATTTATTTTGCTTGAAAAACAACGTTTTGTGCACGGAAAAATATATTATGATTTTTGCATAATCTGTTCTTTCAACGGTTATACCGTATTTGTTTAAACACGTTTTCATAAATGCGAGTAATTTTTCCATATCAAAATTCCTTCCAGAATAATAAATTTTTCGCTTACAAAATCAAATGCACATTGTCTGTTTCTCGAAAGTACGAGTAATTCATTGCAATATTAAAACTACATTCTTTTTCTAAAATATTTTTCGTTGTTAACGGATACGATACGTTTAAAACGGTAATGTATGCATTGCGATTTTCACAATTAATCGGTTCATCTAACCGCATGGTAAAATCATTGGTATGATTTTCGCCACCATTTTTATTAATACTGTTACTGATTATTTGAATGTTCGTCATGTCTTTTCCGAACTTCTTTTACCCTTTACACGTAATTCTTCGCGATAAAAGATACCCTTCACCTTTTTATTATCGTCATCAATTAGTTTATAAGTTGGCGGATCAGTTATATATACTTTGTCTACTATAAACGTTCTATTAACCCATCTTTGAAGACTTGATTTTTCAAACGCATTATTTTTTACTCTCATCACCTCAACTTTATCACCCTGTTTCAAAAGATGCTTAACCGGTTTTCCTTTATCCAAATATGACCTTAATTTTCTCACTTCGCTAAACTTTTTTCTATTTAGAAAAACATCTCTAGGGCAAATACCATTACCAAGAGCTTGATGGGGGGATTCACTTTATCTTTCAACAATCAAGGATAGATAATCCGCATAATGATATCCACCAATCACGCTCAAAGTTCTTCTTATCATTAACTTTAGTGTTTGAATAAATCTTTCAGCATGCATAGCTTTAATTTCCCGATTATACGTATGAAAAACGTTCATATCGTATTTTTGACTCAGCTCTTTACGAATCTTTTGAAATTCACTTCCTTCATCACATTGAACATTTCTCGGTACAACATTATTCTTGTTCAAAATCATCTCGAATTTCTTCTTTACATTTTCACTAGTTTTATTCTTCAAAAGTTTAACAAAAGCATAACGCGAAGCAATATCGATACATACAAGCAAATATTTATACTGGTAATTAAAACGTGCTAAATCATTCATCTCAGCTAAATCCATCGACCATTGATCGTTTACATTATCTACATGAATTTTCAATCGTTTATATTTCTTAAATACTCGATCGTGTAACGAATAAGCATGTTCTTGTTCATAATCGTCAAAACGTTCACCTTTTAACAATCTAGATGCTTTCTTAATTAAGTTTGAATCAATCAACTTCTTCTCAGTCCGACGTCGCTTCATCTCTCACAGTCTATGAAAAAAACATTTTTTTCATTTTAATCACACTTGATCTCATCCTTTATATGCTCGTACAGTCTCATTATTTTTGTTTCACCCATTTTTTGATATATATCCCTAACAGGGTCTTACAATACATTCTTCAGCTGATAATCCTGTAGATTTCATACACGTAAATAATCTCACTACACATAAATATACCTCTTCATCATCGGCTACACGCTTCGACAAACGCTTCTTTTTGCTAGCAGCACTCTCGTTCATCTGCTGCTTCCTCTTGCCTGTTGACGCTGCCGTTTTTGTCGTTGTCGCTGCTGTAGCAAGTGTACGATCAACGTTCTCGTTGTGCTGTATAATGGATTGAAATGCTTTTATCTTTGTCATAGCTTCTTCGAATCTCCAATTCTTCGAGAATATGAATTTATCAAATCTGCTATCTTCCCAGTTCATTCTAACCTCCTTCTTCAACAATGCAAGATCGGTTAGATCAACAACATCACCATCTTCTTTATCAAGATCAATCTTCTCGCATTCTTCTTCCTTTCCTATTTGTGCAACCAACACCAACCCACCATACTGCGGTTCATTATTGCGTAGTATCAATCTTCGCGAAGAGGATTCGCTTAGAATTATATTTACTTCGGCAGAAATATCAAACCCTTTCATCATTTCAAAATGTTTGATTAGATTTTCAAGCTCATCGCTTTTCAATTCTATACCGCTAGTTACGAGTAGCGAACCGATATTCTTCACGAATTTGGCAGACGAAATAACAATTTTTTTGTTGTATGAATTGAACCATATAATTTTCTCAACATTATCTGTTAAACTTTGAAATGCTGTTACGTGTTTCGAAAGTGCTTTTGTGTAAATTCGTTCAACACTCATCGTTACTATTCTCGTATATACACTGCTGCTGGGTACTGTTAACAGTACGATAAGGAAGAAGGATGATAAAAACACAACGCAAACAGGGTTTTTTATACCCGACATGTATTTATTATTTCCACATCATATATGCAATTATCCCAAATGCATCTACATATGAAAATGCTAGTAAATTATCACGTACATTAACATATAGACGTAAATCTTGTTTGAAAATATTTTCCATTATTTTCACATAGACATTTCGTTCTTCTACAGATGAAAACACCTTATCTTTTTTCAAATACTCCTTCATATATTTGTGACATGCAAGAATAAAAATCTTATCTTTTACAGTTGAATACGTCATGCTCGTCAGTATTTTTCCCATATCATTTTCTACTAGCGCGCTAATTACTTTGATCTTATTCAGTTCTCTCTTTAACTCGTCATTCACTAATCCATTCATCTGTTTGTAAGAATACGGTGTCGAAACGAAGCCAGGAAACAACAAGTCCAAATCATCTGACGGTTCCAACCAAGCAAAAGAAGCGATTTTATCCGGTTCGTAAATCAGGTGCGACAAACAAATTGATGTGAATAACTCGTCCGTTTCGGAAAATCCGCTTGCAGGCCAATCACTTATGTCGTTGATATATGCTTTTAGATATGACTTTAAAAAGTATCTCAAATTTCTATTTGACATTCTCTTCTCACCACGACAAAACAGTTTGACAAATGCATGAACATGAAAATCGGTATGACTACATATACAGTGTTTTATACTGATACATTCCTCATTGATAAGCTTTATACCTGCAATCCCTCTTTTGTAAAAAGTAAAATTAACTACATTTTTTATATTACGAATAAGATCACTTATATCTCCTGTCTCAGGACGTACAACCATTTTTAAAAAATACGTGTGTTCAACTGTCCATCTGTCTGGCATTTTTTTTTTACAGCAAACTATGCGAATATGTAATTGTATACTTGTAAATGGCGTATGGTGCCGATGCTCTACCAAATTTCCAAAATCTTTTTGTAGATAATGTTGGAACAAACTTTATATCTTGCAATAAAACAATGTCCTCGTCATGAGCAACATTAAAACACAAATTCTCCAAGACCAACGTACTCTCTGAGAATAATCGTTTCGAATAGTCTGTCATTTGTTGATCTTCACATATATACTTTGAATTTCTTAATCGATCGTCTTCAGTCTCATCGTCAAATATTGTTTTTTTCACTTTTAAAATACCATAGCGAAAACAGTTTTCATATCTTCTATCCATATTCTTTGTTATTTCAATGGAAATTTTCGATATAATTTTTGTTCATCATAATCGATATTATTTTTCAATAACGAAATGATTTGATATGTATCGTCGGATTTCTTCTCAATTTCACCCGTACTCATATTTGTCAACGTTGCGATAATACCCCTATTCCAATTAATTTCACGAAAATTATAGTAAGTTTTTCCAGATGAGGTCTTTGTTTGTGCAATAAATCCTGATTTATCTACATCGTGATAATATGAAATAACCTGATTCGAGAGTATTTTTTTTGGTGGAACACTCTCCATATTCAACTCAACTTGATTCACAATTCAATCCCAAACTAAACCAATGTATTCCAGTGCTCCAATTAAAATTGTCAAACCTTTCACTCTTGTTCAAACCTTTTATATTATAAAACATATGACCGGTTTCATCAGGTAAATAATACTTATCGTCAAACTCATCGAACCAACAAGTATTGTATTCACGTAAACTTTGCTCTTTTATATGAAAATTTGTACCGAGAAATATAGGTTTCATCCATTCAGCTCTATAAATTCCTATATCTTCTAACTGGGAAAGAATTTGTTCCTCGCTTATTACACAATCATAATCCTCCAATTCCTGATATGCTCTATTCCAAAAAACATGATACAATTTCATCTTTTTACGCAAACATGCTTTCATATTACACTTTTTCTTTGACATCTTATAGGTTTGTATAAAGAGAACATGTAAAAATTATTCACTTCTTTATACTTTTTTGATTGGAGCCAACGGTAAAAGGATTTTCATGATGATACACCCAATTATACGCTTCACACCAACGATCATAAAGCATATTATGTGTGCGAAACACTCTCTTAAGCTTCGAATACTGAAACGGTGTCAAAGTAACTCAATAATAGGTATAACAAAATTCTTTACAACCATCACAAGAACATTCTTCAACTTCAGTTGGATAATCTTTATTCATCTTTTACAACAACATCTGCTATGCTTTCTATTATAAAACGATTTACTGTAGAAACAACGGGTATCAAACGCTACATATATGTATTGACATTGCTTCCCCGCACGACACTGTTCTATTTCTTCCCTTAAGATCTGTTGATTATAAAAACATTTCAAAAAATGTTCGGCATATTCATCAGTAAGATATTCACCACCATTTTCCTCTATAGTATTAAACAGTCTCTCTGGCAAACACAATCCCATTTCATCCACAATCTTCACTAATTCATTTTCATATATAATCGTTTGAAAAAAAGGTATTTGCCAATCGCTCTCCTTCGAATATCCGTATACGTCCTTCCAAAAACTTACTAAAAAAGTACGCTCTGGTATTGATTTTTTATTCATTTTTACTACCATCAATAACTTTTACATTTCCTATCAGTACAATTACCATATTTACATAAGTTCTTCATTCTATTTATACACCTCGCTACGTATTTTGCACATCTTAAGTAACAATTTAAAAGACGAAGCGATACTAATATGTTATGAGAATAATATTTATTATAACGATATTCCCGAAGATTTGCCGAACCAGGATTGTCTTCTTTTATGCTATTTAAAAATTTGTGAAACTTTAAAACAAGAATGTGCGATTGTCGATAAAAATCCCTTGCATTAATATATTTTGTATTGATAAGATGTCACATAGTACGTGTACAAGTTTTACAATGAATATGAAGATCAGGAACATAACATTTATTATTTTCATTGATTAACGGCATCCAATTCGCACATATTTCGAATGCTGCATGACAACCCGTATGTAAATCTATCATAATAGCATAAAGTCGCATACCCTCCTTAATTTCCTGCTCTACTTCTTTACCTGTATGTTTAACGTTTGTCAACCATGCGACATATCTTACGTTAGAATAAAAAGAATTATCTATCAACAAATCCGTTTTATCGTCAAAAAACTGTCTAAAAAATAATGTTTTTTCTAACAGATCATACAGTTCGAGGTCATATGTGATCATATCCCGATATCATCGCGGTCGGGTTCATCTTTGTATGTGAGAAACATTTTCGGTATGCAAGCATTATTGAAAGATATGCTCGCCATCATTACCGTCAGTTCTTGTCAAAAAAAGCTTCGTTTATAATCTTGCAAATATGTCTTTTCACCAACACAATCCCTCTTCTTCTTCTTATTCTAATGTAGAAATTAACCAAAATCCTGTATAAAATTCTAAAAACTTTCGCAGAATACTCTTCGTACGGGTCCGACTCAGGAATCAGATCAGGACGATAAAACATCAAAAACTTGATTCCATAACTTGTATACCAATTCATCAAGCTCTGTATCAAATCGCATAAACTTCCATTTCTATCTTTTAACACTCTATTGACTCCATCGAGTAAACGATGTCTACCTGCAGATATTGAACTACGTCGCAACATTCTCGCTTTATTTTTGCTGCTGCTTTTTCATCTATATCTATAGCTACATTTTTCAAATAG
Organism: Phenganax stokvisi; assembly: GCA_025400075.2. Lineage (NCBI taxonomy): Eukaryota > Metazoa > Cnidaria > Anthozoa > Malacalcyonacea > Clavulariidae > Phenganax > Phenganax stokvisi. The sequence goes on from JAODVQ020444109.1 coordinate 7,125, forward strand.
AATTTTAATTAAAGATTTTTTCTTAAGTATTTTTGTATTAGTGCGTCTTTTTGGAGTTAATATTTTCACAGCACGAATGACGCACAAATGTCTACAAAGTATTTTTTTATGGTAATTTCATTAAGATACACAACCCACGCAATGTTGTTGCTGGCTTTTTTATCTATAGCTACATTTTCAAATAGAATTTTAATTAAAGATTTTTTCTTAAATATTTTTGTATTAATGCGTCTTTTTGGATTAATACTTTCAAAGCATGAATGACGCACAAATGTCTACAAACTATTTTTTATGGTAATTTCATTAAGACACACAACCCACGCAATGACGCACACAGAACACAACAATAAACGCGCACACACGTAAATCAAATCGATCTTAATCAAACTGTTTCATTTATCCACTAGTCTTTGTGTGTGAAAGATGAGTGACCACAACAAGGTAAAAATAGAGTGCACAATAAAAAACTTTCAAAAATTTTGCGAACTCGTTAATAGTGAGAACAAGGAAAACGAATTTGAAGAATTTATTCAATTCTGTGACAGAGCAAAGTTTCAACTTTCATTTGAATCCATGGTGAAAAAATGGGCAAAGATCAAGAAGTATAACGCTCGTTGCGAGCAACGAGCGCCACGAGAGCCAGCACCACCACCTCCTCCTCCTTCCCCAATGCCAGCACCAATAACACCAGCATCTCTTCCTTCCCCAATGCCAGCACCAATAGCACCATCATCTCTTCCTTCCCCAATGCCGGCACCAATGACACCGTGTACACTTCTTCAAAATGAAATGAGAATTTTCCCAATTTACTTGTTGGAGTTGAAACAGAACATGAAGCAACAGCACCAACAAAAGAACCTGAACAACAACAACATGAAGCCAAACAACAACAGCAACAACAACAACAACCGATAGAAATAACAGAAATACAAGCATTACAAGCATTACAAGCATTACAACCCGACGTGAAACCCAAGCGCTGTAAAGGGAAAGGTAAACGAAAGAATATGAAACAACTAAGACAGCCAAAACGAAAGGGCAGACCCACAAATGATGAACTACTGGTAAAGATATATAATGAAAAAGTTGTTTCAACACTTAAATTACGTTTGAAAAAATTAATGTACAAAGATTTAGAATGTATGATACTCACCGCATCACCAAGTGATATTATGTGCCATAATGAAAAACAATACAGAACTTACAATAAACTCTCCGATATGTATAGAACAAAAATATTAAGTATTAAAGATATAAAGCAAAAGATAAATACGATTATGGAAACTGAAATTCTCGAAAATATAATATTGTAAATATATTTTTTCAATATTTTACAACGTGTCTTTTCCCATTTTAATATATTTTACAATATTTTACAATATTGCTTAGCACGCTTTTACAACATTTTACAACATTTTACAATATTTTCTTACAACATTTTACAACATTTTACAATATTTTACGATATTTTACAATATTGCACGTATTTCCACTGCACTGCTCAAAAAACAACTCCTCCGCTCCTCGTGTACCCGATGCGATTCAAACAGAACATGGACATCCGTCCTTACATAATTTCAAAGTCAAATTCTTCGGTTCTAAATTCGCCGCATAGCATACTCTATCTTTATACATAAACCATAATTGAAGCAACTCCTTTTCACAAAAAAAACTAAGCTCATTATGTTCCTTCAACATAGATGAATACTCCTGTTTTTCGGCAATAATCGAACAAAAGTGTTTCATACGCATTACATGTCTTATCTCAAGATGATCGGGAAATTTCCAAACGAACTCAATATTCAACATTTCTTTTACCAACCAAGATAAATCATATAAAATCTAAGATAACGAGGTATTGTCTCCGGTATATCTTTAGCGCCGTATTCCTCAACAAGACGTACTCTACTCTTAGACCACAAGTGTTTAATGAACTCTTTATTTTCAACATGATATTCTTTTATAATATTAGAGAAATCTAATCTAACAAACCAATCTGTCCATAACAAAAATTGTCTGTAACTAATTTGTTGTCCAATTTCTTGTGCATCGTCAAAATGCCAGCATAAAGTAACGAACCTCTTCGCTTCCATGGTCAAGAAGAAATGATCTTAAACTACTAATAAACATACATCTTTATAGATCTTTTGTTAACTCCTCTAACTTATTAGCTTTACTAACACGCATATCCTTAAATTCGCGTACTATGCACTCAACATATTTTTCCATTAAATTATGATAGTCGCTTAGAGTTTGAGTGTTCGATTCGATAAACTTTCCCATCGTCTCTACAATACAAATAAGTTCATTCTCGTGCAACATCACTCTATCGTACTCCTCTTCCGTTTCATTCTCTGCAAACTTCTCCACCAATTCACAATGCTCAGTGAGTTTACTTTTGTATGTCTTCAACACCGCTTCGTGCTTGTCAATATAATCTTGTAATGCATCTTTACATTCTCGTACCTTCTTATTACAAAATAGAACTTGACTGAAACAGCACAAGCTTACTTCGCCACAAATCTTGTGAATTTGATCCAACAAAAGATATGAAAATTCTCGTGTCTGTTCTCGTCCAAAACGCAACCATCTCCTTCTATAAAACTTCATTCCCCATTTCGTAAACACACTACACTTTTCATCCATGTCGCCGTTCAAAAGAATTACCGCGTTATCTGGAAACAACGCACGAAGATTCTCAATCAATCACTCAACCTGTTCTTCCATATTTTAACACCAAGCACTTTACCGCAACACAACCAAAACCTATTTGAATATCGTCACAACGCGCACGTTGTTTTATCAAACGCAAACGCGCATTTATTTCTACCTATTTTATGCACATGCGCATTTTTAACCTAGACATTTTACACTATAAAAAACAAAGATTAAATAACATACAATCACGTGTACACATGCACCACCGCACGCGTGTAATAAGACACCTATCGTGACGTCAATAACACTACTACTTAATACCATGCAATTCATAATCACATTCAGTCGGCACAACCAAGGCTTCGGAGAGTGGAGCTAAGCCAAACCCTTCCCATTACCACCATTCCCAACACCACCTCCTCTCGCAAAAGAAATCGCCTCCTCTCTATAAATAAACACACACACACACACACATTACATCATCATCACACCAACCATAATAATTATGCAATCAAAACTCAAAAACCATCACATACTTCAATTAAAAACAAAACAAACCTACTAGAACCGAGCGAACAAAACACTGTACAAAGGCAAAAAGAAAACAAGAAAGTAAACTGTCAGTAAATGTCTGCTATAGTCACGCCCTGGAATCTTTTAAATTCCCTTTCTATACTCCCGCTGAAGAGGGACACTGGAACATCCAACACTAGAGAGACAGCTTCCCCGGGGTTCTCCCAAACGAGACATAGTAAAGGGAGATGAAGATAAAGTAAGAGGAGAAGAGAACCAAAGGTGTGAGCTTTCTAGGGCAGTCTGGAGGCATACC
>JAODVQ020444219.1:0-10610 GCA_025400075.2 Phenganax stokvisi
TAAGAAGCAAGGTGTGATAGGACAGCTGACGCAGGTTATTTATAAATAAGATGTCCGAAATTAAACGTGTCTGACATTAGACGTTTTACCCTAATTAATCAATGTCAATGACCAGATTACCTTTTTGTGTGATATTGTGCACGGGTGTTAACATGGAACTAAAAATGCATGAATCAATTATTAGAGAAATATAAATGCAAGGCAAGTGCACACAAGAAACAAAGCAACACCACACAGGTCAGCTCTTTTCAAAGAAGAGAACTTCCTTGGATGTGACTTGAACCCATGACACCAGGCATTGCAAGCCGAGTGCTCTACCAACTGAGTTACCAGGGGCAGTCAGCTGGCAGTGGGCCCGAGTCAACTAGAAAACACAACAGCAGGCAAGGCAAGGAAGACATTTCTTTACTAGACTGTGCTAACACAGTATACTGTCACGCAGCAAGAACATGCTTTGTTGGTGGATATTACATTATACATTATGTAAGTGTTTTATATTTGGCTGCTGCATACTGCATGGCCCAACATGTGGCTAATATACCAGCTCACATGGTGAAATGGGTTAATTAGAAGACTAAATTCTAATTCCATAACAACTACACACCCATATTTTGTTACATATATTGGGAATTGCAAAATCCCAACACATTTAGCTAAACCAACAAATGAAAGAGAACAAAGCATAGTTACTAGGGGAAGCATGAAGGTGTGCTAGGTGTTAAACCACATGACATTATACTGATTTTAGTTACCATCACCACCACCACCATATGGATAATGGTGAGGAAGAGGTATATCACAAGTGTAACATGAGTGTCGTTGTATATAGGGATTGGCATGTTTTGCTGAGGGAGAAGATGTAATGCACTAAGGGAGAAAATATAGGCATTATCTTCTTACTAAAACCTTGTTAAAATGTTTTCATAATCAACTTAGCAAGAGCAGGGTCCTTAACAGCCAAACTTAGTCCTAAGGTACACCACAAATTCGTGCTACAATGGCACGCATTTATTCTAACTTCATAACACAGTAGTCTAATGCTCAGGGACCTTCGTGTGGCCTACTGGAATCCGTTTATTCCTGTCGATATTCAGCCACGTCGTAGTTTGTTTACCAATTATAAACAGACTCTATCATGCAGCCTACTCCATAAACAAGAACACTAGCTACATAGCTGCTTTACTCCCCAGAATTCAGCTTCTTTGGGTGTATTTGGCCAGTCACGTGAGTAATTACTGTGAAGAGCAGCAGAATGAGAGCAATTAAGTCGAATAAAGGCAAGCAGCAGAATGAGACCAATTAAAATTCCAGTATCCATGGAGTAGTATGCAGTGTCCCCAGACCCTTTCCTTCCTCCCCTCCCCCTTTTTTGTGCACATGCACCTTGTGCGTGTAGGAAAGGGTCTGAGGATGAGACAATCTCAAACATGGGTCTAGGGTTGATTGATGGCATTGTCGTTGTTGGGTTCAGTTCACTGTTAAAAGCCATGGACAATGAAGGCAATGTCTGCACAGCTTGAAATATTACAGAAGGGTATGGGAAAGTAATTGGTGCCAGTTTACAGGATAAGCCTAACACTGTGAATGACTTCTTTAATGATTGTTAGTTCATACAAGAGTGAGGTTGATGTTAGTGCAACACTTGAACATGCCACCACACAACACTCCTCCCGCTTACCAGATTTATTCCACCAAGGTATATATGTATTCACTGTCCACCACTAATTCCCATGTCACTTCTGCAGGGGTGGCAGACTGCTGTGTGGAGGCTGGATTCTAGGACTAGGCAGCAAATATTTTCGCCTCATAATTTACCGACCCAGAGGGGACTGTCATATGGCTGTGTTGTCTCTGACAATATGCACGTTGCTGGACTGTTGTACTGCCTCTCTTTGTACATTATTGCGATGTGCAATAATGTACAAACGTATTATTACTTACAATTATTGGATCTTTTTGAGCTTAGTATCTTTTTTATCTTTGAGTTATCGTGGCCGAAGTAGAACAAAAAGTAGATGAACAATTGTACCTACTATAACTATAAACCCATACTCTAGCCCTATAACTAGTAGAATGTACAGAACATTGTTGGCTTGCGAGAAGGCATTGGAATGCAAAGTTTTACAGTACTAATGATCTTCATAGTTTCTAGGGCGCGCAACGTTAGACTAATGAACGCCCACGATTTACGTAGAGCATGCGCAATACGGGGAGTCAGTTGGTCGCATATAAACCCAGAGAAATTCAGCCTTGGCCACGTATAAGTAGGCATGCTACACTCGCAATAAACTATCCCTATAGCACAGTCCTGTAAAGATTCATTAACCCTCAGCGCCCATGCGTGCGCAGCGAGGGTTACGGTAGTGCAGCTGTGTGTGTATCTGTCAGTCTGTCATGGTTTTAACTCGCTCCATGATGGTCCTTTTGCTCTGAGAACGCTATCAACGACTTATCAGGTGAATATCTTCTGGAAATGAGAGCAACGTCAGCTGAGAGTGCTCCAATGCAATGATCTGCTAGCGACCCGCATAGTACAGTACTTATCACTGTCGGCCGTGCATTACGGTGATTAGCACAAAGTTTGTACAAGGCCACTTAACTACATAAATGTGGTAAAAAGTACTGGTATAACGGGTTTGAGTTTCATTCAAGGGAGTTCATATGTTTATAAAGACCTAACCTTGGTGATATTGCATTATTAGTTGTGCTGCTGGCTTTGGGTTTAAGATTAATGTGGTGGTACAGGCCCTATAAAAATAGCCCTTATACTAACCTGCTCCGGTTTTAAGAGCCTCTTCCATGGTGACAGGTCGACGTTTCACTTGCGGTACTCCAGTTCCATCACCACTGTCATCTCCTCTACCGCTGCTTCTAACTCTACTCTTGACAAAATGTCCCCTTGATCCCTCTTTTCCCCCTTGGTTAGGCAGTACCAACTTACAAGGTAAGCACAGCTTCTCCACAGTGTGGTGCGCAATGAACTCTGCCAGACTTTCTGTAAATGATGTACAATATATAATTTTGTTGTATAATATGGACTGATTATCATAGCCGAAGAGGACTGATTATCCGGGTCAATGACATCAACCAGAAGGTTTATTATTAAGGTAGTGTTCAAGCGGGTATCTCAGCAGTGTATGCATTCCAGATTCAGCATGCAAGAGTGAATAATACCGATGGCAAAAACTAGGTGTTCATGGTTGCTATCATGAATAAAACAACAGAAAATTTTCCTGTGTACTATTCGTTGTCGCGTGGTAGCTCCCCGGGATGCGCTGCTCCATGTCCCGTGGATGATCACTGTGTAAGTGGCAGTGCGCAATACAAACCTGATGTACATAACGTTTGTGTATTTGCAGTAAACTGCAAACATTTCTAGCTAAATGGTATTAGATGATATTGGGCCAGCTAGCACTGTATAGTGTATCTAACACACAGCTAAAGCTATTTGAAGGATTGGTAATAAACTCACTGAAAGCCCTTTCATTCCATCCTTGCAGTTTGACTCCCTCAGGATCAGGTTGTATGAGAAAGTGAGTAACACACATGTCCTCTGTTATTTTTGCACCTTCTCCCAGCTTCTTCCTTTGACGTATTATAGACTCTCTTACCTGCATTAGTACACACCATAAACATACGAAGCATGAGTATAACCGTTCATTACTTATCTATATGGCACCGACTATAACATTGTTGTCACTGCATCTTGTATTATGCATTAAAATTGGGACCTTTATAATGAGAAACAAGGCAATGACAGGATTTTGACTACGCCTACCCACTCTTTTATCACAGAGTTGCAGTTATCTCAGCCACAACTGTTACTTATACATAAAACGTGCAGAAGTACTGGTTAAATTGGGCCCCAATTCTTAATTAAATAATTAATATTATCATTACATGCTCCATAGAGAAGGAGGGAAAAATGGGGTATTTTGGTGGCCAATTAGCAACCTGCGGGCCGTTTAAAAGCTGTCCAGACGAATTTAAAGTCAGCAAAGTCCAGTATAAAGCTGTATGACCTGGTTGAAAGCTGCCTTTTACCTGTCTGGATGGTAATAAATCTGTCTAGCCCAAGCGATACTTCTGTTTTCAGCACAGAAAAAACAACAATAGTCAGCTAAATGACAGCTAACTTGCTCATACGCTTGAGAAGCAGACTCACAGATGGTATACTTTTGTGCAGAGAAGGCCCTGCACTCTCATATAAAAGGGTATGTCCATTGTTTGTGGAAAGCAAACGCTACTAGTTCAGTCAGAGACACGGCTCTCTGAGCGCAGTATTTAGGGAGGTGATCATCGATGAGAGCATCATCCATCCATCCATAGCAACGCTTGGTGCTAGAAGGTGTGCGATCGCTCATCCAGTGCAGAGACTGTCGGCGTATTTCACATATGGTTTTGCAGTGAGCAGCTAAAACTATTTAAGCAGTGTTCTACTACCTCTCAGTAGAAAGCTCTTAATTGATAAGAGCCGCTTTTTGCTTACTTCTTGTTGCTAGACTCACTATATAAGCCCATGGAACTACACTTCAACTGCGCTTGACTGTTTGCAGAATGATTATGAGTGGTCCAGTTTAAATACCACCAAGATGAGTTTATAAAACGGTCTAAGTTGCTAATTGGTTCTTAACTATACAAACCTTTATAGTTAGAGCATAGCCTCCTGAAACAGTCTGACTATCTCTCACAATGAATGCTCCACTGTTCATCTGCCGAACTAAACTAACCGCCTCCTCTCTAGTTATGTTAGGTTGATACCAATAAGGCATGAGTGATCGCACTACACTTTCTGTGATGGATACATGTACATTATTAATGGTTATTCAATGAACAAAACAGGTAATATATCTCGCACCTGAAGGGGTCTTAGGATGATTTTTCTCGGGAACATATGGCGGAGGTCTTGGTGGTGGAGGCCTAAATTTAGGGGCAATAGGACCACCGTTATCAGTAGGTCTGGTAGGTTTTCCGTCATGTGTAGCCCGCGGTAGGGTGGGTCTGCTGCTGCGACTATGTAGAGGTGGTGGAAGGTCAACTGATCTTGTTGGACCAACCTAAAAAAAGGTACTCATCATTTAGTGCTCATAGAAAGCTACAGAGACATGGTAGATAATATAAAGCTACAAAAGTAACAAACCCTGATGTGTGCCGCAGATGTAGGTGTGTTCTTTGTAGAAGGTGCCGCTAACGGTGTAAATGCTTTTGGAGGTTTTTCTGGAACAGGTTTTCGACCCTCTGATGATGGTAGTACTTGAGGTTTAATAGGAGAAGGAGCAGGACCTATAATTAAAGCGGTTTTAAGACAACCTCTATGTCATAATATCACTTTCTTAGTTATAAATAAATAAATCCATATGGTCCAAGCTTGCAAAGTGTATATGTTTATTAGCACTTCATAGTGTAGTGTAAATATTTCCTCTAAAAAAGGTTTCCTCATGTGCAAAAGGGAAGCTTACAAAGTATATAAGTTGTAGCGGAATATTATCAGAACATGCACACACTACACTATATAGTATCACGTCATCCTCATGATTGTGTTATCTTGTACTTTGACCTCACTTCATGTGATTAAGAGTTGATTACAGTTTGTTCTTGTAGTGGTGTAGCTACAGTAAGTAGTTGTTAGAAACCCCACAGTGGTGACCACGACAATCAGCGAACGGCTATGGCGGAGGATGAAGCCGACTCACCACCAGCCTAGCCTGCAGCTACCCTGGCCCCGCTGCCCCGCTAGCAGCTCGTTCTTAAGGGAGCTATTCCTCCAACGTCTCTCAGCAAATGTTAGAATGGTCTTAGCATCAGCAGACCCTGCCACAGATTTGAGTAAACTTGCTGAACTGGCTGACAAGGTACTAGAAGTAGCCATGCAAAATATATCGGCACTCTCTAGTCCTCACCGTACACCATCTACTCTCGAGCACCCAGATATCAAACAGCTTCGTGACAAAGCACTCCTATCCCTATGTATGGACAGCGCTCTCTCACCTTAAATCTCAGACTTCGTCGTACATTTCAGTGGGTCTTCATCCTTGCTGACGTCCAGCAACCGATTCTAGGAGCTGACTTTTTCCACCATTTTTGTCTCCTTGTTGACATGAAGCACCAACAGCTAGTCGACACTACTACATCCATCCATGTCTGTGCAGGGCATCCAAACAAGTGACCACTCTCCTAACCCGTCTATACTCCCAAAAGACGTCAACGACCCTTACTCTCGTCTACTCTCAGAGTTCCCTCAGCTGAGTCAGGTATGCTCTCCCGACACTCCTATTCGCCAAAAAATTACACACCACATCACTACTTCGGGAGCATTGGTGTCAGCTAGACCTAGACGCCTGGCACCGGACCGACTCAGGATGGCAAAGCAGGAGTTCCAGCATATGCTCGAGTTGGGCATTATTCATCCATTCTCAAGTGTGTGGTCGTCCCCACTGCACATGGTACCAAAACGAACACCAGGTGATTGGCGACCATGTGGAGATTTTAGAGCATTAAACCGCATCACGGTCCCTGATAGATATCCTGTGCCACTTATTCAAGATTTCTCCTCTACTCTGCAAGGTACAACAATCTTCTCCAAACTGGATTTGATCTGCGCTTACCACCAAATCCCGGTCGAGCCAACGGATGTGCACCAAACTGCCATTGTCACTCCATTCGGTCTATTCGAATTCGTCAAAATGCCCTTCGGTCTGCACAACGCCGCACAGATTTTTCAAAGATTCATTGACAATGTCCTGCGAGGCCTCGATTTTTGTTATGCATATATTAATGAACTCCTTATTGCCAGCACTTCGCCAGAGGAGCACCTAAACCACCTTTGACTCGTTTGTGAACGTCTCAGTGACTACGGGATTATCATCAACCCTCAAAAATGCAAATTTGGTGAGTCTGCTCTTGACTTTCTAGGCCATCGAATCAATTCACAGACTTTCCTCAACTAACGTCAAAAACCAAATTGCGCCAATTTATTGGTCTTGTCCATTTTCACCATCGTTTCCTGCCAAAATGTGCCAAGACAATGCAGCCGCTACACATCCTCCTCGATTCCTCCAACCCAAGACACGGAGTCTCGTCCGGACAGATGCAGCATTATCTGCATTCGAAACCACCAAGCAGGCCTTGGCACAGGCTACATTACTCTCATACCCCCTCCCAGAAGCACCAATCTCGCTTATGACAGATGCTTCTGACATTGCAGTTGGTGCGGTCCTTCAGCAGTACTCTCGAGACACGAAGACACCAATTCCATTCTTCTCCAAGAAACTCCGGCCACCTGAAAGACGTTACAGTGCCTTTGATCGAGAACTGTTGGCTGTTTATTTAGCCATAAGGCACTTCTGCTACTTCCTCGAAGGCAGAGAGTTCATTTTGCTAACGGACCACAAGCCATTAACTTACGCTCTTCATGCGGCACCGATAGAATAGTTTCCAAGGGAAACACTCGTCTGAGCGTGCACATAATGAAATTTCCAAGGAGATGAGGCGTGGTTTTAATGTTTTCGAGAAGAAGGCGAGAAGACGTACGGACGATGCTTTGTCTTTCATCGCGGAGTAAGCTGATGGTAGCGTTGTTAGTGGTTGTCTCTAGTACGCCAGTATTGTGGAACACGCTAGCGTGGCGAGCCTCTCTTGGCTCAAGCCGCTAATGGCTGTCGTGTTGCTAGTATGTCGTTTTGAGCCATGTCCCAATCTAAACAGGTTATACATCTCGTACATGAAAATATGCTATATGGAAGGCCTTGGACCGCTCGCTAGTAGCGCCCTCGCTACGCTCGGGACGCTAAAGCCCGGGGTCCGTGGCCTGCTAATGGCTGTCGTGTTGCTAGTATGTCGTTTTGAGCCATGTTGTAGTCTAAACAGGTTATACACCTCGTACATGAAAATACGCTATATAGAAGGCCTTGGACCACTCGCTAGTAGCGCCCTCGCTATGCTTGGGACGCTAAAGCCCGGGGTCCGCGGCCTTCTATATCGCGTATTTTCACGTACTTGCTGCATATAGATCACAGGGAAAAATACTTCCTTGTCGACATCAATGGCCGAAAAGATACTGTTTCTTTAGACTGCCTCAAGCCAGCTTATATGGAATCTAGTGACCAAACCTCCCAACCCACCTCAGTCTCTCCCGCTACACAGCAGATAGTAACACCAGCGCCTACTACGAAACCGCTACCACAAAGAACGACTTGCTCTGGACGTCATGTCCATCGGCCCGATTGTCTCTATTCATTCGTGTCCTAAGACACTGAGGGAGGAGTGGTGTAGCGGAACATTGTCAGAACATGCACACACTACACTATATAGTATCACGTCATCCTCATGATTGTGTCATCTTGTAGTTTGACCTCATTGCATATGATTAAGAGTTGATTACAGTTTGTTCACGTAGTGGTGGAGCTACAGTAAGTAGTTGTTAGGAACCCTACAATTTTTTAGTGCAAAAGCCTATTATATGTGAAATTGTCTATTACAATATACTGACAATGGCATAATAGTGGAAACGAGTAAAAAACTTTTGTAAAAACATGAAAATAAAGGAACAAGAAACTCGTACCAAGAAACTTGTAGCATACAAAATCGTACAATGTAAGTTGTTGTCGCAGCATGTGTAGTTAGTGTATTCTGCACATAAATATTTATGGTCATAGAAGAGAAAATACGAACCGGTGATTGGTTTGTCGGATAATTTTGGAAGAGGAACCCTTGATAGCTCTGGTACAATAGAGCTTGGTTTGACTGCCTTCTCACCAGCTCCCCAGGCACTTGTCTTGAAGAATGCTTCATAATCTCGTCCAGCCTATATAGAATACAGCTAATGACTGGGAGCACATGAGTGAAGGAGCGTCCAACACCATACAACTGTGTTGACATAAAGCACCTTCCTTATACAGAAAGCCTCTCAAGTAGGCACGCATTTAGTAAAGGCCAAGCTTAGAGGAACTCCCCACTTGAGATGCCTTCCGTAAAAGGAAGGTGTTGTGCTTTTATAATTTATATTCCAACTTCGTTGTAGTGTGATGCATTTTGCATGCTCCTTGCCGCCCTTCCGGCAGCTCATAAGCTCCTGTATATACGCATGCAACATGAATGATTTCTAGGAAAATGTAGAACATTGTTACCTACTGGGATACACTCTATGACTGGAAAGTGTAGGTACAGAAAGTTTTATAGCAATAACGATATTCATGGTTCGTAAGGGTAACTCATGCATAGCACGCTCCAATGCTACATATAATGGAAACAATCAAAATGTCCCGGATATATTTGATTTGCCTTTAATTAATGCACTTGCCTTAGGTTGATGTTTCTACACCAATTTTTCATCATCATTAGAAAGTTGACAGTAATATAAGGTATGCAGTGGACGACAACACACACACATAATACACAAATCTAGAAAAAATTCGCCTTTTGGATGAATAGCTGCTTTGCTTAATTCACAAATTAAGCATATGTCAAAACACTAACTTAAATCGTATCATGGAGGCTTCAGCAACATGATTTCTAGGACATTGACACAAGACTGACATACGTACTTCTAACATGATGCGTAATGGTAGGCCAAGTCAAAAATACAAGTATACACATTGATGTTGATTTTTGCAAAAATCTAAGTAGTACTATGTAGTTGAATCTGAGCAGAATGTTACGGACTCACACTTAGTATTCTATATGCATGCACACTAAAGTGAGAGCAAACATAACATACTTCATTACTATGTACAATGCTGGTAATGCACATTTCACACAAGAAGAGTCCTTGGACCAACCTGTGCATTTCCAGAAAGAGCAAATGGCTGAAGAGTCTTTTGTCTATCAGTTTCAGTTATTTTCTGAGAATGAATCTCATTAGGTGGTTTCTTAACGAAAGGAGTCCTGAATAACAATGTTTTAAGAGTGTAACAATTATTCAACAGTGACATGGGAAAAGAATAAACAATTAACACTTGAAGAATAGATCTGGATGGCTTGTATATAGGGCTTGTCTTTAAAGTAAGCATGATAATAAGCAACTACAGAACAACACTCCTAATAATGATTGCAATAGTAATTACTAACTTTGACATGATGTTTTTGAGCATATGAGATATCTTCTTCTCTCCTACTGCGACACTAGCTGTGTCCGGTGTTAACAGAACTGGCTCAGGGACTGGATTATTTCCCGCTTGGAGCTGAAATGCCAAAAGTCATTTTTGCTTTTGTTGATACCTCCTAAAATTTTAATTCTAATCCTATGGTTTTGCTAGCTTTGTATCACAAAGCCTGCTTCAAACCACTAGATACCAAACCCCTAGAATTCTTTTTATTTTAATGCCAGTACTCTGTTGACGTAACAAAACATTTATTAAGCTAATTATTTCAATGAAAAGCAACCCTCAGTGCAAGTATGAAAGCTCAGCTGCTGGATGGACTGCATTGCTTGCTGCCATGAGGCTCAAAAAAATACAAGGGAAGCTGCGTTTGTAAGGGCCCAAGCTTACCGCAGTGCCTTAGATCCATGGGTTCGAGTCCCATCCAGAGCAGTTGATTTTTCCTTTAGAAAAAGAATCTGTTCTGGATGTTGTTGATTTGTTATTTGTGCATTTGCCTTGCCTTGCCTTGCC
>JAODVQ020444327.1:0-10610 GCA_025400075.2 Phenganax stokvisi
CTGTTGGTTTCCATTGCTATAGGCTCTGATCTTCCTTCTCTCTGTGACTCTACTTTTTCATCCTCTGTGTCTGAGTCTTCACCAGCTGGTGAATGTCTTCCTCTGTCATTCTCCTCTTCCTCCTCCTCCTCCTCCTCTTCCTCATCTAAATTTTAAAGTTTAACACTTTCAACTTGAGCTATATGGTGGTGCACGTTTTATTCACTTACCAGATCTCGCATTCTTCACATTGCAGTCTCTGTTGTGAAGGAATGGGATAATGAGTACATACATACAAAATGGTGTGTGTCTAGTACCTGTGGTGGGTAGTAGTAGGTAGAAGAGAGGAGAGGAAGAGAGCAGCCAGTGATGATGGAAGAGGGAGTGAATGAGGAGCAGCATCCCACATCTACGTAGTAAAACATTGTTAGTGATCCCAGTGTTTTGCAACATACACTGGCCAACAGTATAGTAACTGTTGGCTTTAATCATTAATTAAAGGATGATTTATTCAAGCATACAATGGTGGTGAATATAAAAATAGCATGAGAACTCTCAGTTTTTACCTCTCAAACTAAAAATTATAGTAATCACCACTAAGCTGAGACTGGGCAGAAGATTGAAACCCCATAGCAACACACTATACCTTCAATCCTTCTTTGATCCTCCAGCTGTGGTGTACATCTACTCTAGCTCTTTTCTGTCCGGCAACAGCTGGAAATTCCATGAAAATTCATCTTCTAATCCATCACTTCTCATCATATATTGCTACGTATTATTTATTATAGCTGGTACCTTTCTTTGTGTCACCAAATACTTCAGAGAATGCTTGTCCTTGCCGTTTCAGAGCTGCTACTGTCATTTCTCCATCCTATATTGAGCCATTTGCTCCCATAACAAAAATACCAAGTTAACTGTCATACCAATTGCTTGGATTTCTCAGCCTCTTCTTCATCTTCTTCACCTAATACTTTGTACAAAACCTAAGTCACACAAATAAGGTGGTATTGTGTATTATTATAGTATTCAGAGTACCTGTGAGGAGGTAAGAAAGTACAGTGGTGAGCTTTGCTTATTTTTGTCTCTGTTGTTAGGAAAGTAGGTAGCAGATATGACTGATTCTCCACACACTGACTCTAATACATTGACGGGCACTGGAGAACTGGGATCAAACTCGTACACTGTAAATCAAGTCATATTAAAGATGTTGGATGTGAGCATGAAAGTTTAAATTCTTTTATTAATATTTTATCCAATCGTTATTGAATCTTTAGTAGCGTTTCTAAATTTGATATACATTTTCTTAGAATATGTAATGTTATGTATATTATTCTTAAATTAGGAGGCTTAGATAATGCGGTATAATAATATAATGTTAATCGTACAAAGTTTGGCTTACAGTGTGTGTAGTGGCTTTGTTTAGTACTGAGGAAAGCAGCTACTGTGGGGCTTCCAGGGTCAGCAACCAGACAGGAGACCTCAGCCTCAACACTCCACATCACTGTATGAGTAGACAACGAAGAAGAAGAAATGCTGAATACAAATACTGATCTAGAGCTGTCATAAAATGTACCAGAGCATCGTAGAAGATCCCACACTACTAGGTGGTGATTAGTGGCTGACAGAAGATAATGTGATGATGATTTATTTCCAAACACTACTTGGCTAATGGTAGGAAATAGAACTAATTCTACAAGTACATGATTATGAGGTATGGTGGCTCTTACGTGAATGTTTCTGATGAGTAAGGACTACTGAAAACTCTTCGCAGCTCGCAAGTGTAAGGATCCCACAGAGTAATACACTAAATAAAATGTAAATTCTTATGATGTAAATGATTGAGATTTTAACCTTGCCATAGTTAGCAGCAAGGAGGGATCCATCACTAGAGAAATGAGCTCCTCTACAAGACAATGACTGGTAGTAACCAACTGATCGACAGGCCCAAGAATCTACTCTTTTCTCCTCTCCTGTTTCCCCTCCTCCTCCTACTTCTCCTCCTATTTTATTTTCACCTTCTCCTCCTCCTCTGACAAGTACCCAGATCTTGAACTTTCCATCTTTGCTGGTGCTCACTGCCAATAATGGACGGTTGGCCCCTGCCAATTTACTCCGTGATAGTGTCGATTTAGATTGTGGCAGAGGAGGTTGGAATGAGAGAGAAGTGACCTTTTCTTGATGAGGAGGGTCCACACATGTATTGAGCTGAAACCTTTAACCATTGTAAGATTTGAAATTCGACCAATGGAAAACCAAAATTTACAAACGAATAAGCTGGTCTTACTTTTGAGAGGTTGAGCTAAAGTGCCAGAACTTTAGCCTCAATTCAGGAGAGGTTTTACCATCATCTCTCCACTCTACCTGCAATATCAATAATACACAGAGCCACAGGAGACATTGTCTTACTGTAGCCAGCCATCGTCCGTCAGTGGAAAATGCAGTGTGTTCAACAGTCATTTGGACAAGAGGGTCATCTCTCCGTGACACATAATTCAATCCAGTCACGTCCAGCTGAATAAAACATCAGAAGCTCATTATAAACTGATGCAATTTTATAGTGGAATATAATCTTTACCTGCAAGGTGACTTGGTCCAGATCAGGTCTGTACCATTGCAGAGAGCCCGGGTTCCCATTGGCCACTAGGCTAGAAGTGAGAGGGTCCCACACCAGTCCCGTCCTCATTCCATTCTGTTCCCCCACCTGGGTATGAGCCCTGCGTAAACCGCCAATTGTCCATTCCACGTCATTGTTCAGTCCACACACTACCTGAATTACTATCACATATCATTTTATACTCTGTAATAGAGATATTGAATTAGGTACATACTGTTATTCTGGAGGGAAACAGCAAAGGTTTGATCGGCAGGAGCACAGGCAACTCGAGTAACAGGAGCTCCGAGTCGTGGTCGGAAATGTTTTTGATGCATAGTCAATTGCCATATGACCAGCACACCTTCCTCTCCACCTGACAATAGGTAGGTACCTCAAGAGAAGAGAGACAATCAGGAGGAGGAGGAGAAGGAGGAGGAGAGATGAGTCATTTTTCGTCAGACTACGTGTTTATTCCTACCATCACTGCTAAAACAGATGTCGGACACTGCATGAGCATGCCAGTGGAGGACAGAGATGGCTGGAGGTACTTTACTGTGGTTCCATTGCCACCATATCTCCACTTCTCCTCTTTCATTTCCAGTGGCCAAACACATTTCATCCGGATGACTGGCCACTGCAACTATTGCATACTGAGTCGGTAATCTTGAAAAAAAGGACGAGGAGCAAAAGGAGGAGGAAGTTATTGTCAGTAAAGATTTACCTCCGCTGGCTGTTTTTAGAAATGTTACACACCACAAGATTCTTCCCCACATATGACACCACAAACTCACCCTAAACAGTAGAAAAGGTCTTGCAATAAAGCAGCTCTGAACAGCCAGCCACGTACACACTCTCTATTACTAACTCACATTGAAGGAGAAGCAGAAGTCGGACGCCACAGAACCCAATTGAAGATATTCCGTAGCCTGAGAGAGTTGGATATCAGTGGGTGTGGTCTGTTCTCTGACAAAAAGTGTATCACTGGGCAATCCTACTAGCACCTTATCAGCTGCAAATGAAATAGGGGGAGAAAAATGTGGAGGAGGAGCAGAGAAGCAGAAGAAATGAGGAGGAAGAAGGAGGTGGACGAGTGGGATTAGGAGGAGGAAGATAATGGAAAATGCTACTATATACTAGTATAACCTGTGACAGTAGATCCCAGCTCAATACCTTCACTGCTATCAACCTCCATCGTACCTGAACTCACCATCATATAAACTATCATGATACACCAGATTACCTTACCGTTCTCAATCTCGAGAAAGATCTTTGGCTGTTTTTTACCAGGACGGATGCCAAACTTGAAGAGTGGTACACCAAACTCCACCTCCTGTAGGGAACAAAATTCTGCAGTATAAAATTTTAGGACCTTAGCCTACTGCTGTAATAAGCTACATACTGCAGTTATACTAAATGTACTAATAGTAAGGTTGTACCCTAAGGAAAGATCCATCCAGATAGTCCCAGATTATTATTCGTCCATCCAGTGATGCAGTCAACAACTACAGTACAATACAAAGACGGGCCTTGGAATACATTGATAGGCAACTCCTATTGCCTACTATATACACATAGTTCTAATAACCTGAAGAGAGTTAAAGGGGTTAATGCAAGAAGCAGTGATGTCTGCAGAATGACGACTGAGTGTATGGACCAGCTCATGAGACACTGTACTATAAACTTTCACCGAACACCCCGTACACACCATCAACCACCTGAGGAGATCAAAGGTGAATATCACTGGGCCAAAGACGCACAGGAGCTGGTCCGTGTAATGCCCACCTGCCATCGTCAGAGTATAGCACTTTAACCGAGCTCTGGTCCACTCCACCTTGGATCCTTGCTGTTCTCTTACTTTTCGTTTTCTCCATACTCGAGAAACACCACGTGGGTAATGCGCTTATCTTGCAGAGCGCTTATATGCCTACAGCGCACAATTAGTAAGTGCATGCCGGATCGAATTTTCGTGTTGACTTGGGGTTGACGTTATTCTCAGTGAAGGAAAGACTTGTTAAGTGTGACTACTAAGACAGGTATGAAAGTTCACGAAGAAGCTTACACAGAGTCCTAAGTACTGGCCTTCTGGCGTCGCGAACCGCGCGAACCGCTCTAATTACTGCGCACCTCCTAATGGGGCGGGGGCGTAGCAGTATGTCTATTCAATGTTTTTAGTAGGAAAAATATAGTTTTTGTCGGCCAAGACGTCATATAATAGTGTATTCCTTATCGCGCATTGTTCCTTGACTCTTACACCGGCGCCAGGAACGCTGTGTTGCGCGCGCCATGCCACCCGTCTAGCCAGCCCCTCCCTCTCTCTCTCTCCCACAAAAGGGGCGGCAGCTGCTTTGATTTCCCGCCACACCGCAGGTAATTTACGAGAAGAATGGGAGTTTCCCTGAAATTCCTGGCCACAGTTGTGTGTATGAATGTAAAGTAGGCCAAGTGCCTTAGCCACAGTTAGTGTACAGTTGTGCATTGGTAGATAATGTGGTATATAATAAATGCCTTGGTAAAATCAATTTCCCAGCAATGATTTGTTGTCTCCGAATGCAATAGGTTGCCATGGTCCTACTACAGGACACACAGGAAGCTAGCCGAGCTCACTACAAAAATCTGGTAGTTAATTTGGCGGCCCCAATATCCTTAGCTTCCTTCTACTAGCTCCATATATCTCCTATATAGCTCATTCAGGGAAGTCTAATTGTCGTGTGGTGTGTAACGTGCACAATGTCAAGTGGTGCAATTGAACAATTGGCACAGCCTGTTTTTCACCTCGCCAGCCAAAACCGCTCTCCTTATCCGGTTTTCCAAAATGGAGCAAAAACGATTAATCCGTTCCTTACGCGGTGCCCTGACTAGACCTGTTCTAGATGAAATACAGTAGCAGCCATCATTTAGTGCGTGGCTGGCCAAATCAAATTACACTTTCTCGGAATTTTAACCGTGCTCTTTGCTTGTTGTCAACCACCATTAGCATGCAGTGTCTATACTCGGAGTGGACTTGGTTTGAGGTCTGAGTAACCATGGAGACTGGCCTGGTGCCATTTTGAATGATATAGACTTTACTCATCGAAAAAAATGTCCATTTTGATTATAACCTGTTGAATAAGCAGATCAGGACTGACATATGAAAAGCATTGAACTTGGTATATACACAATTTAGTTGTTTACACAAACATTTCCAATAGCCTGATTGTATGTATATGTACAATGTACAATGCATCATAGTTATATTCAAAGGCAGAGAGCCCTAATGGAACCTTGCGTTACATAGTATTAGTGTTAGGATATTTGACTATCCAATAATTAATAGGGGTAACCCATGTGATTATAGCGGAATGGCATTTTTAATATTGGAACTACTCACATGCATACATACATGTGGTATTCCTTCCAATTGCTGGGAGTGTGCCCTGACCATATTATAGTGATATTACAGCTGTATATTCAGAGGAACAGAACCATGTGGTGTATATACTATAATATACTATTAATAAACTGTAAGTATGTATTAATTATTGGGGCAACCCTTGTAATTATGGCGTAATTATAGCGTAATGGAATTTTTGTATCGTAGCTATGCTCACCTGGATGTGGTGATTTGCTTTGCTATGTATTTCATTGCTGAGTATTTGATTCCTGCACGTGTGGATAGCATGTTTCTGATGACTGAGTGTGACAATATACTACATTGTAATTACGTACACTAATTCCACTACTCTCCTGTAATCATCAGTTAATTATGTACCCGGGTAATTTCTGTGCATCCCGCAGCTATCATCTCTGTATGATATACGTATGTTCACGTACTTAGTTATATTATTGTTATTGTAATGTTTTCGTGTATTTGGTCCATTTATAGTGAATCACA
This sequence comes from Phenganax stokvisi, assembly GCA_025400075.2. Taxonomy (NCBI): domain Eukaryota; kingdom Metazoa; phylum Cnidaria; class Anthozoa; order Malacalcyonacea; family Clavulariidae; genus Phenganax; species Phenganax stokvisi. The sequence continues at coordinate 6,444 of JAODVQ020444327.1, forward strand.
ATATTATTATGATTAAGCAATTTCAAGGTAATTACGTATGTGCGACAAATATTTCAACAACACTTGTGAGAGTTCCATCTATACTCAGAATTTCATATACACATCGTGGGGATCTAAAACATAATATATTTCAGAATTAGAAAGGAGTGTATATCATAGGCCATACAGTAATATGTGGTTATGGCATATGCATGCTCTCCACTTGTCTGATGTTATAATCTACTATCAAGTATAAGTCAGAGCAAAAAATAAGCTTTTCTGGATGTGATTTGGCCCATGTGAGTTATAATGTGTTGTAGATAGACTATATTTCAGTTTGCACTGATGTGCCCAGACTATATACTCTCTGTGGTGGTTGAAAGTCTCATTTTGCAAATTAATTTATTTTACGTTATTAGTAGCAACCAATGTACACTAGATAAGTGGTAAACATCATATTTAGTGGTGGCTAAAATGTCGAGTGGTGGTTGAAGCCGACTGCTTTGCTGGCTTGCGTAGAGATGCAACCCTGGTTTGTCAGTTAGGGATGGTGTTTATGGAGGAGAAGGAGAAATTAAAGGTATTTGAGAGAGGTAACACCTGAATATTCCTTTCATCAGTCTCTGCTGCTGGCAAACAGAATCACTCCAGGAATGATTGGAATCCTTCTTCAGGGCATTTGCAACAGAAAATTCCTTCTCTCCTGTAGCGATGTGTACGTATCCAGTGACCCAGTGTTGTCCCATGTAGTTCTATATAAGGTTGCACTGATGATGTAGGAATTTGAGATGCATTGTTCTCCCAAATCAATGCTCCTGGCCCAGAGTCCAAGATTTGGTGCGGCATCCTTTGCATCTAATAAGAGTTTCATATAGAAACTCGACTGATCTCGTTTCATCTTGGCTGATACCTGATCCAGTAACATACATACTAACATTGCTTTCACCGCAAGCAAACACTGTGGAATCGATTTGAGAGAGAATTCCTCAGATGTGTACAAAGGAGTTGCAAGAGGGCGGTGCATCGTCCGGTCCTTGCTTTGATGGCCTCCTCAATTAGGACACGGCATTCCAGACTGTAAACACTATTGAGAGATGGAATGAGAGGGAAGTCCCACTGTTCAGCTACACAATAAGTGCTTTGATGTAAATATATGACCAACTGTAGTGGTTCACTGTAACCCCCCACTTCTCCCTATTGGTATAGGTCTCTTCACCTCCCACTTTAACTTTGAAGTGCATACAATCTACTGTTTGGTGTGTCCTACGTACTCACTCTTCTTCTCAATAGGAAAACTTGTGTACCTCCTTAATTCCTTGAGCATAATTATATCATGATCTACATACATACGCACTGTCCAGCCCGATATAATATCATAGCTCTCTTAGAAAATTATGCCTTAATCCTTATATTACTCTGTACTTTAGTACCTTGTGATACCTTTGTTGCCATTCAAAGGTACCAACCTCTTCCTCCCCCCTCTCCCTCTCTTGTGGTCTTGATATCATTTCTAGGAATATCAATAAGTGACATGCTCGGACCATGTCGTGGTCCATTCACTGGTCATATATGGTGCACGCTCACACCGCCACCACCGAGTACCCATTGTGCCTACGTGACCATAAATACCTACCGAAGTCCAAGCTAGCATAAAATGATAAAATTTATTACAGGGGCCCACCTCTCTAGGTTGCGGTGGACTGCTCTCAGATTAAGGTCAATTAAACAGTCAATTGATGTGTACATGTACTATATATGTATTGCATCATAACAGGACTGAAATATATTATTTCTAGCAGCTATATATAGAACTGTTGGGTTATTAAAATTAGTCATGTCCTGTGAACCTATTAACAGTGTATAATCTGTATATACCCCTATGTGTTATGTATGGTATTGGTAAATCTATACACTGACATAGTCATTATTCCCAGAACTGTGCATTCTACTTTACTAACTTCTCAGAATTTGGTCACACTGTGCTCTGGACCTGTAGAAAAATGTCCTTGGAATATAGACGCCCACCTTTCCCAGAAACATCCACCAAAAAATAAAAAGTTCCTGTTATTATTATTAAACATTGTGAGTAAACAAACTGCATAGTGGGTGTTTTAGAACAGTGCTGGGGCCCAGGCTGAGAGCTTTGTGGTGGAAATGTGAAAATTGAAATTTTATTGGTACAACCTGTATACACTAGAGTTGTGGTAAAATCATTTTTAGAGGTGGTTGAAATTTGTAGTCCTCAGTGGTGGTCGAAGCTGACCATTATAGGCACATCACTATGTGTGGGTATAGTGTCATTGGTTTGAGTATTGACTGACTTTATATTCCAGACAATGCTTTGCTTATAGTGGTTTAGTCAGGGTCGGCTTTATATCTCAACTGATGACACTGGTAAAATATACATTTTTTTCACTGTTCATCGCAGCTCCATTGTCTCAGTGATTCAATAAACTACAGCATTTTTTATCAGTGATTTATAGATATGCATATACAGTACGCCTGGAGAGGTATTTCAGATGTTAATGTGGCATGTCGAAAGTCCTCCCGTAATCCATTTTCTTTATGTAAGAGATGCCTACTGTGCCCCCTTACACCCCACTGCATGGTACGTCTCATTGGGTACGTATGTGACCGCATACTCGTCATATATAGGTCCATGTCCACAAGTTGAAAATTGATATCTACAAGTGGACAGGGGCAGAGCTGCCTCTGTTCTCCCAGCAATAGACATCAATGGACATGGAGATCTGTGTCAATTAATGTCAGCTAACACAAGTATTTTTCGATACATCAGCTCAGCAGCTTATTATATGCTCACCGACTGAGATAGTGTAGTGTAGCTGTATGCCATGATGAATAAATTGTAATTCTTAGTTTTATTTCTATCTTTAGTAACATTTATACTGCTATATACACTACACCTCCTTGATACTATTCAAATGAAACCTCTATATTTATTCATATTATCTCTTTTTAATCTTAAATCAGTATTGTTTCAATTTTTTATTGTGAGTAGATTTCATTATTGTTGATATAAAGCCACGAGACTATAGTACCAATTGACGTATGTATGTAGCTGATCATCGTGTTGTCCTAAATCAGATATATAGGAGACGGAGTGAGAGGAGTGGCTGGCTGGCTCACACAGACACAACGAGATACTATCAAACATAAACACAATTCCCCTCATACTGTCCGCATACATTCAATTAAACTTCAATTGCCAAATAAGATTGCGTGAATTGGTTAGTTGATTGGCTGAAAAGTTTCACTGGCTCGGTCCCCACATAATGGTTTGGCCCTGGAGTTGGTAATGGCTGAGAGGGAGGGCACTGTTTTGGAGCACAAATAACACCATCTTAATTAATGAGCCGAACAAAGTGTATTTTACCGACGGCTCTGTTTGGCAACCTGATTAGAGGTTTTACAAAGGCTCTAGGATTCTCGTGTCCTAACTAGGACGGGTGAGTTTCCTAGATGGAGAATTGTGTCTGCTGTAGCTGCTGAGGTAGCCTGAGTCTGAATCTCCTTTACCACTTATAAACACATACTTAAGGGATGTGTGTGTCTCCCCTTCATTTGTGGTTGTAGAGTGAGGGAGTGCTGGCTTAAGGAGACCCCAGGGAGGATTCACACATGCCTTTGGATAATATATGGCAAGAAATCCGTTTGCAGAATCATAGTGGTGGCTTGTTTAGCGTGAGGCACTTTTTGTATTGTGAGTATGTTACTATGATGACCTGTATGTATGCAGTATATAGAGGAGTTGATGTTTTGGGTGTGTGATGTGACTTTTTGAGGCGTCTCTCTGTATGGCGTCATTCTGTTTGTCTAGTGTAAATTGTATGTGTATTTATTTCCATTAGCATAGTACGTACGTTCATACATAATGGACATGCTTACATCATTGGACACTCTGTCACATGTAAGGCGTCCTGCTCTTGATAGCAGATACATGTCGAGTTTAATGAACGAGAACAAGCGGTCTCCTTCACTGAGAGCACATAGACAGTATTCTCTATGCCTATGTCACTGTGTCTATCCACTTGGCACGGACCGTTTGTGAAACCAGCTAAAATCTAATGCTCTCAGAATTGCGTAAGTAAATGGAGGTATTTCCCCACATCCCTGAGTCTCTCTCTCTCTCTCTCTCTCTCTCTCTCTCTCTCTCTCTCTCTCTCTCTC